>JXSR01S023070.1:15496-26752 GCA_000969725.1 Ophiothrix spiculata
TCCTCCTCCTCCTCCTCCTCCTCCTCCTCCTCTTCTTCTTCTTCTTCTTCTTTTTTAATACCTGTATGTTTCTTGTTATTGGTAGAGATATTTGTGGATCAGCTGACAGATTAGATACTTATACATTAACAACACCGTCCCATAATGTATAACGTAGAATAAATTAAACATGTTAAAGCACGCAGTTGATAACAAATTGTTGCCATACGTTAATATTAGCGCATCATCTTGTGGTAGCATGCAAACTGGTGAACATAAGCATAATAAGTTGAAAAATTTCTTGAAGAATGTACGTACTTCTAATTCAAGACCGAGTAATAAGGCGTTTAAGTGTGTTTACATTGAAAGTATACACTGACATTTAGTTAGCAAAAGGCAATGGCATCACAACAGACAGAACGGAACCTTGATTTAATTCAAGTCTATCAGAGACTTCAACTATGGGTTTGTTTCCCATCTCATAGATGTTTCAGTGAAATGTTGGACTTCAAACAGTATTAGGGGATGGTCTTCTGTCGATCCCAAATGCCTCAACACAATTATTTTTACTTCTACATTCCTACTCTTCGTAGTGCGTTACTAAAGAGTGCATGGGAGAGTACTGAACTTTGGCTTTGACGTAATGAACGCATGTGATGGACTGGTCCATCTAGATGAACCTCGCATTGTGTTCGCTTGCGAGGTCCATCTAGGTGGACTAATGATAGACATGTTATATTTAGACTACGGCCTCGGAAACCATCTTTATCATGTTTACTGGTGATTTTCCTGAAAAACTGGTACCAATGTTTTTGGAATTTTCTGCAATTTCCCGTTGCAAGCCCCGGAAAATTTGACCATTTGTTCCGTGATTGAACCAAAATACTAGTAAGAAGTTGTTTATCTCGTAAGTATGAACAAGAGTGGGATCCATAGGAATTTTAATTTAATTTATTATTAATACCTTAAAAGTATCCCGGGGGCAATGCGTTCGGGAATCTCCGGAAAGTCGCAGTTTTTGAAAGGGTGTGTTTTGCTTATCTCGATCATTTCATCTGAGTTACACATGGCTTTATTTTGAATCGATCACGTGTTTTTATTACTTCAACTGGATGGGAAGGAATCTGTAAGCGTTGCAAATTGTGATATGTCGTCGTAGATGCTTGAGAACATTTCTAGTGCTCATCCGGGATCTGGCTAAGTTGTGCTTCAGCGACAGGATTCAGCTCAAGCTATCCCAAGAGTAGAAATATAATTTGTTTCTTATGCGTCTTACAGACGAATTTGTTGAAATCTCTCAAGGCATGAATAGATGATAATGGATTTGTTCGACTTGTTCAAGTTTTACTTAAGCGATGATTGTGTCTTTTTATATATTTTTCTTCCTATTATTTTGGTTGAAATCACATTTTCATGATTACAAGACGTGAAATAATGGTTTTCTTAAGCGCAACAGTTATATGATATGAACCTTTTCTGTTTCTCATCATGCTGAAGAAAGACACGCGTCTCCGTTTAATCAGAGCAAGCAAATTTGGACAGTGTTTGTTCGCACCTTTATTTGCAACTTCAATAATTGTACAAGCGTTCCTAGTATTAGACACGCACAGGACCTTTTAAGACATAATGACATTTACATTTCTAATTCACGCAAAACTTATGAATTAGAAATACAGACAAAATGATGATACAGATGACGGTTTAAGAATGGAATTATCTCCTACAAATATACCAAGATTCAGTTATGGTGGAATGTGTGTATGTCAAATGCCACGAATATTAATTTGAATGGTTAAATTAAGTTAAGGACTTTTAACATATCATTTTTTACCCAAAACAATATTTTCATCCATCTTTATTGATGCCTTATCTCGTAACTCATCTCGCACCCATCAAAATTAAATCAGATTTATAGCTCATATTTGTGCAATCTACCTTAAGCTCATCTGGAGGATAAGAGCGTAATTTTGAAGATGATTTGTAAAAAGATAATATACAGTTACGTTGAATGATTCTAGGTGAAGTAGAAGATTCTGTCATACAGCGTGTATATATTTCATTAACATATGGTATAGTTCCTGAATGTTTATATCCTTGTGCATTTTTATTTTCCTTTTCGCTTTATTTTCGAGATTGGACCAGTCTGGCTGAATAGACAGTTCAAGAATATTTTACACAATACATTTCACAACACACTTAATGCGAATAATATTATCGGTAACTATCGTGTTTTATTTGGATAGATCTCGTCATTTCTAAATTCTCAACTAAGTTACGACTAGCCTCTTTGATCAGCATACTCAGATCAAGTAGGTTTGAATGTCATTTTGCTCACAGTTTTCTTCCCAGCTTAAAAATGACCAATTTTTGCTAGAGTTAAATGTAAGCACGCACAGGCCCTTTAAAGATACACTTTTATTTCCTACGCTAGATTTGTCAGAAGCTCCTAAGGCACGCAGACAAATGGATTCAAGACTAATGTATGCCGAACAATTTTGTTTTCAAAGTTGTTTCGCATAAACTGTGGAATTTTATTCCATTATGCAATCTATGTTTAAATTTGCTACGAGGAACAGTCATAGCTATAAAAAAATTACAGGCAATTTACGTGATAATAAGATAGGAGACTTTTTACTCAAAACATTTGATGACTATAATAATGAACAATATTGAAAATTGCAGACAATATGACTAGAACATTGATGTATAATTCTTTTCAAGTTTAAGTTGATAATGGTTTACACAAAAATGTCTGCTTTTATTAGGTGAAACTATACTGTGTATAATTGCAAAAAAGACGTTTGCCTTTTTTAAGTTATATCAAATGAAGTTCTGCCGTGACTGTCTTCACATTTTCTCAAATGAAATGTTGAAAGTGACTGATAATAAGTATCATGAGTATTCGTTAAAACTCAGAGGATTATGTAATAAACACTAATGGTTTTGAATATTATTTCTTTTTTCCGCGTGTGGCAAATACACATAGTTTTATGCTATAAAAACTAATAATTTTAAAGTAAAAAGTAGAATTTTAACTCGTTTGAATTCAATTTTCCCTTATTTACGGGTGGGTTTGCAGATTGCGCAGTTGGGATTTACTTTTTAGTTGAGTATAAACTTGTATGGTCTGTGATACCTGTAATGCTTCAGATATGTTTTATCATGCTTATACCATGTTTATATAAGCTTATATACTTAGTACCATGCACTTGTTTTTTCTTTCTTAAGTAATACATTCTACTGATATATCTAGATACGCCTCTAGAAATGTTAACACGTGTCTAGGACAGAAATTGTTTAGGGTTGAGATTTGTGCGAGATAATTGTGAATAAGATGTAAGCCGAGTTTTGAATCATATTGGGTTGAAATCGTGGACTATCATGGGTCTGACATTTTTAATTTGAGTATGGATTTGGGTATTACAAAACTGTGTGATGTACGTGATCTACGTTTAAGAGTATTCAGGTCCAAACTAGACTCATTTTTGAATAAATGCGACAACTATGATCAACGGACCAATTCCCCCACCAAGTGCCATACTTTGGCAAAATATAGACAATATGAATCGAATTGCAACTCTTAAAATATTTTTTTTAAAAAGTGCATTGTCTTCAATCCTGAAAAAATAAACTTAATTTTACTTCACAACTCATCCTTGTCCTCAGCTCCGTTTACATACTCACCACAACTACCATCTTTTCTAGCATCATATACGACGAGCAAGCGAGATTAAGAGTAGCCCTATTCGTTTCTTTCCTGTTTCGTTTAACGATATAATGCTGTGACAGTCATCGATTTGAATACAAAGTAAACTCACGTCATAGTTACAGTACCAATTGATAGGAGTACCCTTAGGGATACTATGTTATATTTGTCATGTTGTGACGCGACTATTTTTTTTTAAATAGAGTTGAAACGATTGCTAGATTTTAAGCTAAGCCTGCTTGAGGAAAAAATGTATTTGTGCTTAAGGTCTTCCCACTTTTCCCACTTACAGTTGTTGAAATCACCGAGGGATATAGACAATGAAAATAAAGATATGGTTTAACCAAATTCCGGTATTTTTCCCAGCGTTTTGTTTTGTTAGATATATAGAACAGAAATGTCTGTTATTGCTTGCGAAATGAAAAAGAGTGTGGGATGTATTGACTTAAGAGATGAGATTGGAGACGTGATTGCTTTATAGCCTTAAAACTGAAGAGTCGGTCGTTAATATCCTTCCATCATCCATCAGTGGATTACAATTGGGATATTTGTCTACTTATCACACTAGACGTTCCATATGCATGGTTTAAAGTTTATATTAAGTATTTGGTATATTTTGTCCTATCGATGATTCACCCAGTTTTAGAAAGTTAATTACATAAAAAAACCCTATCTGACTCCACAAATTAAAAAAGAAAATTTTGGTCGTTTAATATTTGTTTATACTAAATAACAGAGTCATATTTCTGAAAGACTGTTGCACACTGTGGGTCGAACACCCCACTCCAAGAGAATTAAATTGATATTATTATATGATATTCATGTGAATGTGTAAATGCAAGTCAGGCGTGTCAGGCCTGGGGTACTCACTAAAGTAAAAAAGGGGAACATACACCTGAACAAATGCAAGTTATTCTTATCAGGTGTATTTGGTTAATATTGCAAATAGTTTGTAAACTTTGTTCCGATCTATTCTGTGTGAAGGTAAAGATATATCAAGGGTTGAGAGCCACAAGGTCGTATTTGCACGTACAAAAAAGGTGCAAATACGGCCTTGTGGCTCCCAACCCTCGATATTACCTGTTCCTTAGTTATACTGTGTTTTGTTTTAGGGGTAGGCTACTTACAGGCCTTATTGGCCGCTCAACCTATTCCTCCATAACGTCTTGTTCTGTCTATTATTTTATTTAAATTATTTATATGTGATATTGTAAATGTGTGATTTATCATTTTGTTTCTGGAAATAATAATAAAACTGAAAAAAACACCGAAAACTGAAACTTTGGTATTTGCAATGAAGCAACCACAATTCTGATTGTATTCAAACGGTGATAGACTAACACAACGGCTTTAAACGTGTAAACTGATTTCCGATTCACGGAAATATAGAGTAAGGTTTCTTGTCTTTTTTAATAGTTTGATTTGTTCCATCATCTATTTCCCGTAGTTTGAATAAATTTGAGCAAGCAGCTGTTACTTTATCACACTATCAGTGTCTTCTTGTAATTCTTGTTGTAGCCTGTCTTAGCATGTAAAGTGGTCTATATAAGTTAAGCGAATGTACTTGGAATTCAAGGCCGCGGGATAAGGCGTATAAGTGTGTTTACATTGTAAGTGTACACTGACATTTTATAAGTTAGCAAAAGGCAATGACATTACAATAGACGCATCGGAACCTTGATTTAGTTCAAGTCTATCAGTGGTTTGGTTTGTGGTCTATACATGATATAAGCTGACAGAATTCTAAGCGTATGTACTTAGAATTCAAGGCCGGGGGATAAGGTGTATAAGTGTGTTTACATTGAAAGTGTACACTGACATTTTATTAGTTAGCAAAAGGCAATGACATGACAACAGACACATCGGGACCTTGATTTAGTTCAAGTCTATCAGTGGTTTGGTTTGTGGTCTATACATGATATAAGCTGACATAATTCTAAGCGTATGTACTTAGAATTCAAGGCCGGGGGATAAGGTGTATAAGTGTGTTTACATTGAAAGTGTACACTGACACTTTATTAGTTAGCAAAAGGCAATGACATGACAACAGACACATCGGGACCTTGATTTAATTAAAGTCTATCAGAGACTACAGCTATAGGTTTGTTTCCTATCTCATAGATGTTTCAATGAAAATGGTACATTTCAAACGGTACCAGGTCTTTTGCCGATCTTTAATGCGGCGACACAATTATACGTTTACATTCTCACTCTTAGTATTAATGAAACAGAGTGCAGGGGGGGGGGGGGTACTCAACTTCGGTTTCGACGTGATATATGTTTTTTTTTTTTTCGGCCCAGTGTAAAAGTAATCTTTAGTCTTCGTGGAATCAAGGTTTGTCTGTCATAAACCACAACGGGAATAAAGTGTGAAACTAATGTTGCGTGACAGTTGGTAGCCTATAATACTTTATTATACACCCCAGACATTAAGAACGGGGGACTAACATTCATACCGCACCGGCCTTAAGAACCCAAACCAATCGTTATGTAGTGCTGGTTTTCCCAAAAAATGGTACCCATGTTTAGGGATTTTTTACAATTTTTATAATTTTGTACCGTGATTTTGCACACGGTCATAATGAGACCCATGTTTAGGAATTTTTTTGTGAAAAATACAACTCTACTGAGCGGCATATACTTGTATACCTTTACTATGTAATATGTAAGTATCCTTTTGGACAAAGGTTTGTTTTGCTTATTTCAATCATTTTATCTGAGTCCAACACATGACTTTATTTTGAATTGATGCAATAAATTAGTGTTCTACTCGGATCTCTTTATTGCTTCAATTGGATGGGTAGGAAGTTACAAGCGTTGTAAATTTTGATATGTCAACGTAGATGCTTGAGAACATTTCTAGTGCTCATCCGGGATCCTGTTAAATTGTGCTTTAACTGCAGGATTTAGCTCAAGCTATCCCAGGGGTAGAAATATAATTTGTTTCATATGCGTCTTACAGACGAATTTGTGAAAATCTCTCAAGGCATGAATAGTTGTAATGGATTTGTTCGACTTGTTCAAGTTTTACTTAACCGATAATTGTGTATTTTTATTTGTGTTCCTTTTATATTGCTCTGTATAAATTTTATGATACTTTATGTAGTCGCAAAATCATGATTATATATCGTAAAATAATAGTTTTCTTCTTATGGGCGACAGTTATATATAAACCTTTACTCTTTCTAAAGTAAGACATGAGTCTCTGTGTAATCAGAGCAAGCAAATTTGGACAGTGTTTGTTCGCATCTTTATTTGCAATTTCAATAATTGGACAAGCGTTCCTAGTATTAGACACGCACAGGACCTTTTAAAGACATGCTGACATTTACTCATTTCATACAAATCTTTTTGAATTAGAAATACAAGCAAAATGATGTACAGCTGACGGTTTGAGAAAATAATTATTTCCTACAAATATAGGAATATTAATAGACATCATCATATTTGTAGTCATTTGCATTCATAATTTTTCTCATGGTGTTAAATTTTCACCACAATGTGAAACTTTCATTCGTAATGAACATTTTCATTTTGTTAAATTTTTTCCATGTGTAAAATGTTTTACCATTTACCAAAATGTTCATAATGGTGAAATATTTTTCGCATCACGGCACCTTTTCCAATGATTACTCATCTGTAGTAATTTGATAATCCATAGTACATTACTTTCATTGATAATCGTTGTTTTCAAACAATAGCATAAATAGCTTGGTCTTTTCATTATAATCTGTAATCTGTCCTTCACAGGTACTTCGCATTTTATTTTGAAGAAAACATTTGTTCACCACTTCATGTTTCTCCAATGATAAAAAATGTCATTTGGAGTGTTTACCACTGTGTGAATTTTTTAATATTCTAATTGGAGTTTTAGCGGAATGAATGATAATATTGGCTAGTAACTCGAGGTCAATATGCAATCAGATTCTGTGTTTTACAAATAGATAAAATGACGAAGTGTATCTAGGCCTTAATCGGGGTTCAGTTATGGTGGAATATGTGTATGTCCAATGCCACAAGCATTAATTTGAATGTTTAAAGTTGGGGACTCAGATGACATATTTTCCCAAGATAAATTTCACCCATGCATGCTTTATTGATTCAATATCTCGTAACTCATCTCTCGCCCATCTTTTTTTTTTCTAATACACCTTAAGCTCATCTGGAGGATCAGAACGTAATTTGTTTTCTACGGTCTTTGCAGGTGATTTGTTATAAGCTGTAAGGTTTCTTATACATTTAGGTTGAATGATTCAAGATAAAGTTGAATCTTTTATCATTACAGCGTGTATTTATTTCATCGACATGAATGTTTATACCAGTGTACGTTCAAGTTTTCGAGTGCTAAATACTACAGGATATTGTACACCCAAAAAACCACCGGCTGGTTGCTATTGTCCTGAACAATGACAACTAACTGCCCAGAACCTCCAGTTACGGGCGGTCAGCCGTTGGTTGAGTTTTGAAGCGATCCCTAAGCGAAAGATTGTCTATTATTATCTGTTTTATTCGGTGAAATCTCTTTATTTCCAAATTTCAACTTAGACACGACTCACTTTATTAACCCGAGCAAGCAGTTTTGGACGTCCTTTTGCTCACGCCTTTCTTTCCAGCTTCAATAAATGTACAATTTTTTCTAGAATTAAGCACGCACAGGACCTTTTAAAGATACATTTTTGTTTCCATGCAAGGCTAAATTTGTCAAATGTTCCTTAGGCACGCAGACAAATGGATTCAAGATTAACCCGTACAATTTTGTGTTCAATTTTGTTTCGCATAATTTTTACTCCATTGAATGTTGTTTTGTATAAATTGTGAATTTTTATTCTATTACGCAATCTATGTTTAGATTTGCTACGAGAAACAGTCGTAGGTATATAGCAATTTACGTGATAATAAGATAGAAGAGGTTTTTTTTCAAAATATTTGATGACTATAATGAACGGCATTGGCATTGAAAATTGAAGACAATACGACTGTAAAACATTGATGAATAAATGCTTCCAAGTTCAAGTTGATTATGGTTTACATAGAAATGTCTGTTTTTATTAGGTGAAACTATACTGATATAAAATTGGATGGATTGAGCATGATACAAAAAGATATTGGTCGAGCTATGAGTTTTACGAAATATCGTGCAAGACGCGCAGCGTCGAGCTCGATATTTCTAAAACTCATAGCGAGACCAATATCTTTGAGATGCGAAAAAATCCATCCAATTTTATCATTATTATGTTCAAAAGGTGATATTTTGTATACTGTCCAATATCCCTGTCCGATTTTTTGGAAATCGGTAAGCTCAGAACATAATAATGTGTATAATTGGTTGCAAAACAGACGATTGCCTATCCAAAGTATATTAATTGTTTTTTCTAAAACTGTCTTCTAAGTTATTTACAATGAAATTCTAAAAGTAACTATCATATTGATTAGTATAACGAGTAATTAGATGTTTTGTTGTAGTAAAAACGAATGAAAACGATGAAAGTATTGTTAATTTATTTTTCCCGAGTGTCGAGTGATGTTGAGCAACTCTTATCTTCATATTAAAAAATTGATGAGACTGGTAAAAACATAGTTTCTAGACGTGAGTGTTATACTAGGTTCCATTTCCTCTTGTATTGAGAGTTTGGAGTTTAAATTAGCTGAATGGCATATGTATCATTTTGACTAAGACTCTTGACTTTCATGTTTTCCTTTTTAGACCAATGATTGGTCTAAAAATGACTGAACCATCATCTATTTTCCACTAGCCAACACTGAGCAAACTCCACCAGCCAACCACAGTAGCTGGATAATGCTACATTCATAATACATATATATAGAAACAGATAGTTGAAGAAAAAAGCTTAGATTCCATGCGTTATACAATTTTCTTGTGAGCCAAAAATGTATACAAAATTGAACAACTAAACTGCTCGCGCGTGCCGCTTCGCGGCACACGCTTGCTGCTTGGTCACTAAATGGAATAGATCAGATGATGATTTTTGTCACAGGAATGATTGGTGCTATAATGATCTTGACAATTTCTATGAGAACCCTACTAAAGCTGTGCATAATCTCTTTTGATTTCTTTTTTTTTTCTGCATTTGCGGATAGTTTTATGGGTTGCTCAGCTTGGGAATTCTTTCCTAAGTGATATATTCTACTGATGAGCTCATATTATCTTGATACGCCTCGAGAAATGTTAACACATGTCTAGCGATGTGTTGTCTACGGGTGAGATAGGGTTTATGCGAGCTAACTATGTATAAGATGTAAGCCGAGTTAATTTTGTGTAAGATGTAAGCCGAGTTACAGATATGTTGGCTGGAAATCATGGACTGTATCAGGGCCTGGCATTTTATAACAACATTAGGTAATATACGTCGTGATCCCCTTTGAGCAACTTCCGCAACAATGATAAACGAACCCATTCCCTCTCCAAGTACCACAATTTGGCAAATATTTAGACAGTATGCGATGTAACTCCTAAAAACTCTATATTTTTTATTAGTAAATAACGGTATAGTCTTCAAGTCAGGAAAAAAAACCTTGCCACGCCGTATACCGTTACTCGTCATTGTTGTCCTTAACTCTGGTTTAAATACCATAATTGTTATTTTTTCTAGCATCATAAATATGCGAGAAGAAAGCGAGATTGAGAGCAGCCCTAATCGTTCCTTTCCTGTTTCGTTGAACAATATAATGCTGTGTCAGTTTAACAGAAGAAAATACAATAAATCGTCTGAAGCATCTATAGGAATACAGTGTAAATAAAAAGTGGCACTCACTTCATAGTACAGTACCAATTGATGGGAGTACCCTTGGGGATACTATGTTATATTTGTCATGTTGCGACGCGACTAGAGTGGAATCGATTGCTAGATTTTAACCTCGAGGATAACCATGTATTTGTGCTTACGGTCTTCCCACTTACAGATGTGTAAATCTCCGTGGGATATAGACAATGAAAATACAGATATAGTTTAACTAAATTCCGATATTTTTCCCAGCATTTTGTTTTGTTCGGTATATAGAAAAGAAATGTCTGTAATAGTTTGCGAAATGTAGAAGAAAGAGTGAGATGTATTTCCTGAAAAATGAGATGAAGGCACACTGAAAACTGCTTGACTAACTTTAAACTAGTCAGGCAGGTTAGTCCAGCTTGCCTGATTAGTTTGACGTTGGTCAAGCCAGGCTTGACTATCTTTAAACTAGTCAAGCCTGCTTGACTCGCTTGTAAACTAGTCAAGCCCACTTGACTAACGTGCAAAACCTTGCTTTACGAGTTTGCCAGACTGAGAACTTGACTAGCTTGACAGTACAAAAGAGCTTGACCAACTTCAAGTAGGTCAAGCTGGCTTGACTAGCTTAAGTTAGTCAGGCTGAGCACGGTCAGGTGGAGTCAACGATCGCAACTACCGCTGCGCCAACCCGCTTCAAGGGGAAGCGGGTTGGCGCAGCGGTAGTTACCTCGCCTTGCACCAATGAGGTCCCGGGTTCGAGCCCCATGCCCGGCGCTTTATGTGCATTTGGTTTTCAGTCCATGCTCGCTTCCGCAGGTTTTTCTCCGGGTCCTCCGGTTTTCC
>JXSR01S023072.1:0-11921 GCA_000969725.1 Ophiothrix spiculata
ACCAATGATGGTCCAAGTCATACAAACTACGACATTTGACTACCAGTACCTGTTCACAATTACACCAAAATTGAAATCGCTGACGACCTAAGTGAAATCAATTAGGACTACCAATGACTTTTTAGCTATTGTGAACAGGGTGATTGATATAATAATAAGCTGAATTTGCTTGCTCTATATATGTCTGTATGATTTTGTGACTTATGACATTTCCCAAGATCTCATCTTAATGGATTTTACTCAGAATTTATCCATTTGTTCATTACATTTTGACTGTTAGACTTAGTTTTCAATTTCAGATATCTTATGTTCTTGTAAGCATTCAACCTATATTTGTTAATGAAATCAGTGCCCAGAGATGTTAGTCTGCTAATGGTATGAATTTACAATTCAATGCTTGATTGATTTGAGTACAGGAAATTGGTAAAAGGGCTTAAAGCAACATGCTCCAATAGTAAGGTGACAAGTTTACATTTTTTCTACAAGTTTTAAGAGTTTGATATACCCCATCACTTCAAGATATAAGATATGGTTTATTATATTCTTGAAAGTAAGATGAAACTTAATTTGTAATAATTTCTGTATCATTATGTTCAGGCTAAGATTTCAAAAAAGTTGTTATAATACGGTATCATTGTTAACCATCATCTTGGGTTTAAGGCGCAAGGTGTAAAGGAAAATAATTTCCGATACAATTGTTTCTCAGAAATTCATTTGACACTTTATTAATATTAATCAATTTCCATCAAGCCATTTTGTTGATATATGATAAGGATTTGGTACATGCCTAGCAGGTGCATTTTTACTTAATTCTATTTAAAACTAGGTCATATTTTTCATATTTTTTCCAAAGATGATGATAATTCCATAAATTTAGCAGTTTGCTTGTTTGTAATTGCTTTTAGCACATTCCTATGAAAATGAAAATAATTGGTTTGATTTCAATCAGCTGTTCAAACTGAAATTTTCAATCTCAACCAGCTTTACGGATCTTCGGCAGATTTGACTTTCTTCTTATTTTTAAGCGTTTAGCTTTAGGGGTGCATTTATATAAAATAATACCAGGTCATTATTTCTAAATGTAAGGAAAAATTGCATGGGTCCTTTGGTTTAAATATATTAATGTTATTATACTGATAAAACCATGTGATACTGAAATTATCTCATTAACAGTTTCATTAAATTTACGAAAAAATAAATATATTAATAATGCATACTCCATGGAAGTATAGTGAGTGCTACTTAGATAATATATATGAAATTGTGTTGGAAAATAGACAACAGCATGAAAGATCGACAGCATACATAATCAGCTATGAACAAAATCATCTTGTTTAGGCTTTTGCCAAGGAAACCCAACTTGGTACTTAATACCCAGTAAGCTAAAGGAAGCTTACTTCAACAGGGCTCCAAGATGTTTTTAAATTCAGTTTTTGAATGCAGGAGGAAGACCAGCGGACCCAGAGAAAACCCACGGAAAACCAAATGCGCCAGCATCTACGAATCACACCAGGGACCTCATTGGTGCAAGGCGAGGGAACTTCTGCTGCGCCAACCTGCTCCCCCTCATTATATAGGCCTATCACCCATCTTATATTAAGAGAAACAGAAAACCTATACAAACAATCAGGCAACATGCAGTATCACACAAAGTAGTCTTAAAATGAGAAGGATGAAATGATGACTTACTACAAAATTATTGAAGACAAATTTACTTAATAAATTTTGTATATATAATGAAAACAATTGTGTATACTGTGTGTCCCATAAAGAAGTTATCAAAATTTCAACTCCAGATAGTTCAAAAACCAAATCCAACCAGACAGTGTTAGTCAGTGACAGCAATGTCTGATGTCCCTACTTGTTTTGTTGCAAAAATGCATTAGTTTTGTAGAAGTGAGTATCTGAAGCTCAAGAGGAGTTTGGACACTTTTCCTAGTTTCCTGGTGAGGTTGTAAATATCCTGTGATTAATTTGCAGCAGAAGTATGCGATCAAGGATTAGATGTCTTTTTGCCAACATATCTGTTTTGCATGTTGCTTTTCTCGGATATCTCAATAATCTTGATAAAGGACATGTTGAATGTTAACATTGCTACAACCACAATGTATTAGCCATTAAGCATGCTATAAAACATAATGCTTAATAAATTTTCATGTACTTGACATGCTTGAAGGTGGTCAAGGAAGATTATCTAATCAAAGATATTGATATGATTTTTACGTATGAAATGGAATAGGCTAAAACAGTCTTGAATACAAAAACATTAACAATTGAAAAAATAATATCATAATTATGCCTGTGAAGATGTCATATTTGATTGCATGCTTATGCTGTAAATTACTGTGGGATCTTTGCGACTTAACCAAACTGGAAAAAATGTTCCAACTCTTTTGGAGCTTCCAATTGCTCACATTTAGAAATTTTATAAATGGATTTAGCTCATTTTTGCAACAAAGCAAATGGAGACATTAGCAACTTGCATTATCTTGGTTTATTTAGTTTATATTATGTGGTGTTGAAATTTTGATAACTGCATTATGGGACACACGGTATAGACCAAAAACAAGTTACATAAAGAGTATATAATATGTGGGCTGCTCTGGCAAAATGAGAGGAAACTCACAAATCTACATTTTGAATAAATACCATCTAAAGTAAAAATAGGGTAAAAAAGTCAAATTTCTTTTTTTGACATAAAACATATTCATGCATAAATGTTTACCTATACCTAAAGTTTTGAAGGTCAACTTTGTCGGGAAGTGCAATTATTCTTGGTTAATTGATTGCTTGTTGCTATTACATACTGTAGTAATCTGTATCTTTGAAATTGATTTGCAGATAATTTTTGCAATATATTCAGTGGACTACTTTGAATTTTGATCTCTAAATGACGAATGGAGAAAGAAAGTGTGACATATTATATACCATTCAAAAGCTGAGATTATATAGAATTATAATATGTCATAAACTTAATTTTGAAATTGGCGACTTTCCTCTCAATTTTGCCAGAGCACCCCTTACATACTAAATAGCAAGATAATTTGCTGAAGAATTTCTAGTGTTAGAGCTGGTTAATACAACATAGTATGGCTTCAACACTACATGGTTACAGAGATATATACTTTAACAGATTGTCATCAACAACAAGGTTATGTATAGTATTTCAAATGGGTATTGATGTTCACATGATAAGTTTGAAATATTCAGAAAAAGAGATTGAATAAATGAGATTTGTAATAAGAGCACCATCTAATAAAAGATAAAGATCTCAACTTTCTTAGCAATGACTCCATTTAAAGTAAGCTTATATCCTGTTTATTTGGTTTTCAATTAAATTAGACAAAAAAGTAGCCAGTAACCTTTTGAGTGTTCCAATTGGCATACCAATTTTAGCAACAGAACAAAGGTAAATATCCAAGAAAAATATGGAAGGATATTATAAACTGCACACAGACAGCACGACAAGGGGACCATAAAATTGGTATTTTTGCACCAAATGCATTATCCGGAATAGCTTTTTTTCCTGCAAATACCTGAAGCAATTCAGTTCTTGTGGCATTTCAATGAAGTTTAAGAGCTACAAATACACAATGCGTCACTCTATTTAAACATGTTGTGTTTATGGTCAATGTTTGAAAGTATATAGGGCCTCTATTTTTTGCTATCTATGTATCATGAAATAAGTGGTCTGTAAAGCAATTCTCATGGATGACAAATTGTGAAAGTACCAGGTGTCCCAAAAAATGGTTACATGTAGAAAAATGATCGTTTGTAAAAAGTAAAGCAGTTGGAGAATTCAAATTTAGCATGACTTATGATACATATCTCTGCTAGATGTTTGTAAAATTTTATTATCACAGCATTATTATTTTTTGAGTTAATTATAAAGATATATACCTATGTCAGAAACGTATTTTTTAAAAATTTAACAAAATCGGAAGCATGTTCGTTTGTTATAATTTTAACCCTCGTTCAACCACATGTGAACTAAAAATTAACATACTCAAAATAACGTTGTTGTAAACCATAGTATAGGGTAGGATTTCTTCTTCCCATTGATACCAAAATCATGAAAATTTGATAAACTGTAACGTAATTATGACGTCATAAATTGCTACAGGTCTGAAAATTATGTCAACATCTGATTTTGGGCAAAAATGGCCACTGATTCAAAATGTTTGCTATTTCTGTTATTTCTAAATGTCGATAGGACTTTTGCTAATAAATAAATAAACTTATAATTTAAACATGTCCTGTATGTTCAAGATTAGTTTTTTCAAAATTTACACAAGTTTGCAGTTTAAACAGGTAAAGAATTAATGTTGCCCATGAAAATTTGAATATCCTTTATGCGTATTCATCAACTTTCGCGCCACAACTTGATTGACAGGTTCAACATAAACGACTCATTCTGGAATGCATGTATCCCTAATTTGTATAATAGATATACTAAAAGAGAGTTAAATTATTATTCATTAAAAATTGTATAAAATTAGGTTTAATATAAAACTCTGATGATCATCATTTAGAAAAAATCCACATTAAAATATCACAAAACGTGTATGCTTTTTATTTTGTTAAATTTTGAACAAATGCGTTTCTGACACAGGTATCTATCTTTGTTGATAACTCAAAAATTAATAAAGCTGTGATATCAAAACTTTACGAGTATCTAGAAGAGGGTTGTAATATAATTTGTGCAAAGTTTCATTTCTCTTACTACTATATCTTTAGCACACGGTCATTTTTCTACATGTAACCATTTTTTGGGACACCTGGTATATAAGTTGCTAGCAGGTGGAAAATACAAGTACATGTCTAAGAATAACTAGCAGATGTCATTTCCTCATAACTGAAGCCAAATTTAACTCTACAAAAAAGTAATAAAGGGCAATGATACAAGATTTTCTTCACAGATTTTGCTTAATCTGGTCTGAATGAAGACTATAAGAAAAAAGGGCTGATTCCTCATTAAATACATTTCAAAACATCAACAAAACTGCAATACACTCACTATTAGGCTGCACTCTTTAAAGCTATTTACAGGGTTTTTTTACCATTACAAAAATTGAACACAAGCAACAGAAGTATATATCTTAGGACTATTGCAATTTATTCAATAGATACCTGTTACTTTCAATGTCTGCAACAGATAAAACAATACCTTCATACCATCCCATCCAAAAAATGCCTTATATATACCAAACCAAAAAAAAAATCTCTACACTATACAAGGTAAATTTTGTATGGGATCATTTTTAAAGAGGAAAATGTCTTTACAATTCACAAATATAGATGCTTGAAAATTTATTCACAAAATAAATTGTATTATTTGGAAATTTAAAATGAATTTTGTGATTTTTTTTGCTTGTATATTTTTAAATCCTTTACCACACTGAAGAGTCCCTAAGCATATCATGTGTAGTTAAGCCCAGAAACTTTCATTCACATTATTGAATCAGACGACGACAATGTTTGACTTAACAAAATCAATCATAATGTCCTGATCTGATATCAATATTGTCTATCCTAGTTTAAATATCAAAGTCCATATTACCTGACAATGGTATTATTAATCAGCCCTTATTACTACGTATCAAAGTTCACAAAACCAGCTAATGTTACTTTACATAATTCATATCAAAGTTTAAATAACTCAATTAGTGTTATTAAAACAATCAATCTAATTTCAGTTTCCCATGTTGTTGTAACCCATTCGACCAAAACTAGGTGAAATATGAACAACTGGCTACAGTGCTCATTTAATTCTCTGCCAACCTATAAATTGGACCATTTGTATCAATAATAGTTGAATTATTTTTGTTATCAAACGAAGCAACAATATGAGTACTACTATACAGCATTGGACTGAACTTGTGAATGTGTCTTTGTCACCAACAACACAAAATGAAACCATTCTATCTTCTGTACCAACAGCCACCAATTTTGTCACAGGAACTGAGCTGAATACTTACATGACTATATCTAATACATCAGCGGAGCCATATAAACTAGCATATGGGGAACTTGTTTTTGCTTCAACCATTTTGCTAATCGTATCTATTGCTGGTATAATTGGAAATAGCATGATAATTTGGAGTGTTATACTTTCAAGAAAACTTCAGACATCAACAAATGTCTTTGTTGTAAGTCTGGCTGTTGCAGACTTATTGACCAGTCTAATTATTCCACTGCATGCAACTGCTATGCTCGGAAAAAATGGCTGGCCGTTGCCTAAAGCTGAATGGTTATGTTCTACTGCAGCCTTCTTGCTATTTACTTGTACTGGTGCAAGTTTATACAACATGGTAGGAATTGCGATCAACAGACTGGTATATATTCGATTTCCATTCAACTATGAAGATATTTTCACAACCTGTTCACTTGTAATCATGATCATTTTCACTTGGATAATACCTATTGGAGCCATTACTATTAGTTTACTAGTTGGAATTGGTGGTTTTGGATACGAAACTGTGGATTACCCATCCTGTTCAGATTTAGATGATGTCCCACATGCGGGATTATTCAACATAGTGCAAACCATGGTTGGACTATTGATCCCCTTAATCATTATCATCATCTGCTATACATGGATCTACATTCATATGCATCGCCACTATGAACGAAAACTAGTTCGGCAAGTATCACTCATTAAATACTCTACAGCTGGTGATCAGTTGGAATTTGTTGGGCAACAGAGGAAAGAGTTGGCTGAAACTCACAAGCAAGAAATGAAAATCACGAAAAATCTATTTTTTGTTGTGTGCGCATTTCTTGCCTGCTTCGTGCCATTCTTCATAGGTAATGCAATACCAAATGCAGGCCATTTTGTTTTTTATACAGCTTTATTGACAGCCTCAAACAGTGCTATAAACTTTGCCATATATGCCAGACGACATCCTCAGTTCAAGATAGTTTTAAGGTGCTTGATAATGTGTCGCTATCATGATATTCCACAACCATCATGGGTATTGAATGCAATCTTGGACTGGATTAATTGACATAAATAGAAGTAATAACTTGAAGTGTTACTCTATCAAGGAAACTTCAGACATCTTTATTATGTAAGTCTGACTGTTGCAAACCGGCTGACTTGTCATGGCATGTAACAGACTGGTAGTATTCAGTACTGAAGACATATTCGCAACCTGTGCAATTGTAATCATGATCACTTTAACTTTTACAAGCAGGAATTGGTGATTTTGGGTATGAGACTATGGATTACCGATCTCATTCAGACTTACATGATGTGCCACAAGCAGGCTTATTTAACATTGTGCAATATATGCCAGGTGTCATCCTCAGTTAAAGATAGTTCCAAGGTGCTTGATAAGGTGTTGCTATCATAAAATTGGTCTCATCTGAAAGCTGAGATTTTAAGCTTTCAAATTACACCTTACTTTTGGTTATTGGATGTTCGGTTGCAAAGTTACATCTATATTAGCAAAAGGCATCAGGCTGATTCAGAAAACTATAGTGTTCAAAAGTAATGTTTCCGATGAATTTAGAAATTCGACCTTGGACGTGATTTTTGACTATGCTCAGCTTCAATGGCCTGTATCTCGTAATTTAATATGCCGACCGTAAGGTACCTTTAGATATGACGGGTCACATTTAATTGTTTGTATCAAAGCTCACCTAAATTATGAAAAACTAATGCGGAATGCATTTATTTTAAAAATTATTTTTACAACTTCAATACCAGGCGTTACATTTGCCATTTTCACCATTTATTTTCCATCCATTGAAATTTAAACTGGCTATTACGGCATTGTTGTAAGTATGTTATGCTGTTTTCATTTTGCGATCCACAGGACACGATTTGTGATGTTCGATGGGATTTATCTTTGGCACTGGATCTTTATTTGTTGAATTTTTGTTCAAGTTCAGAAACTAAAAGGCTTTTCTAGCTCGTTTGTCACATCCTTTTATCTCTTTCAAGAGCCAATTTGTTACCTGTTCCTGGCAAATTGGTTTCCTAATGTTACCCTATTGCTGCAATTGTTCCTTTATTGGATTTAATTAGGGAGACATTTAGCTGTCTGCTAGATTCTGGATTAGCTCACTAGTTGGTTACAGTTGGTGCAATTCTCTAAGTCTGGGACTGTCAGGTGCAATTACCTTAGTTTAGCAATGAGAGAAATACTTTCAGCTAATAAGTGACTTACAGTACAGCTTGTCCCAATATTAATGCAACGAGCCAATAAAAAATATTAAAGATAGTTACCAAAAGATTTAGTCATAGTAATATATGTTTTTCAAAAGTGGAGTAATTATTCTACAACATGCTTTTTGTCCCGTTTTACCACTCCAGTACAAAGTTATGAAGAATTTAAGAAAGCCTTTTAAATCTACTTTGGTCCAATCTGTGAGATTAGACTTCCAGCAAAAGAAATGCAAAGTTAAAATGAGGAGAATATGGCGGTATTCTGCGACCAACTAGATCAAATTCAGTTTAAACAAATCTTACCTAAACCTGTACCTAACATTAAGTGATATTTTACGTTCATCTTTAACTGAAACAGGTCAAAATTGTCAAATTACAGTAAGGATCTTCATGATACTCTCATATTCTTTGAATCTCCACTTCTGGTGAGACAATCGGGCAATTAAGGTTACGATTTCTACCAAAGACAGTATTCTAATGAAAGATGTCAATCAGTAATACTGTTATTCACAAGTCTTTAACAGAACCACAGAATAAAAAAACGAAGAAAAAGGAGTTTAAGAACTCAAGTAAGTTAAGGCCAAACCATAGTCGGCCTCCAAACAAAATTTTTCCTACCAACAATTTGGTCGTGACGTCCCCAAATATTTGCCATTGAACTTAAAAGTATGAACGGGTAGCAAACATTTGGTCCAATGTATATGGCAATTCAATACCATGTGCAATCTAGCGAGAAATTTTATTTGGTCTCAACTCGGTGTTGAAGTTATTTTGTTTGGAGTCACTCGTCATTTTGACGTCAGGACCAAATGTTTGGTAGGGAAAATTTTGTTTGGAGGCTGACTATGGTTCGGCCCTTAGTGTTTTATCAAGGGGCGCAGGTTGACTCAACCAGACGCAACAACCATATCTTCATTAAATCAGGTCCTGATGTCATGAAATGGGTTTAAGGGATGCTTCTCCTAATCATGTGATGTTTTTAGCAATTTCCATTCAATGTGTGCCCTATTACGTCACCAGAGGTGATTCATTACAGATTTACAAATCGGACCATCAAGATTTTTCAGGTCTTTACAAAATGTGCAATTACTTTTGATTCAGTCATTCAAATTAAACAAAACAAAAATCTTGTAAAAGCCAATGGTCTACTCTATTAGATTATTATAATGTTTGTTGCGTTTTTATCGAGACACCCTGTATACAATTTGTTCATTGCAGGTTGAATGTTTTCACTTAGTATATAGCTTACCTAAATATTTGTATAATGTTGAATGGTTTTGAGGGTGACACAAGAAAATATTGTATGAGCTAAAATAATCGACGAGTGCAATATTTTTTTAGCGAGTACAATATATTTTTTTATCATTCAGTAGATATAAATACTGTAATGTCATTGGTCAATTGTCATTTTCAAGCCATGAAAGATATTTTCGTATTACTCTGTTAAATTTGCCAGAAGGGTAATACGAAATTTTCGTATTACACAGCTCTGTTACAATAATTAATTTGCGCGCACCGTTAAATAACTATGCAATACGATCTATGCGTATGTTTGTTGTCTGTGTAAGAGACGAACAAAATACCGGTGCTCCAGCGAAATCAGAAATTTACTACGGTACACTTGAAAATGGAGTCGATTGTCAACAAACAATTGAGCCCGAAACACCGGTCATTTTGAACTGTATTCTCATGAAGAAATACATAGATAGAAGCAGGAATCTGTTCCAATAAATACCAAAGTTAACGCTCTAATAAGAAAGCAATCTGTGCGTTTCTTGAACATTTGCATGAAATGTGACGATGGCCAACTTCAGCATCCGAAATTTACACTCGTAGGAGTTTCAGTGCTAGTAGAAACATTCAAGTAAGCTTAAGTAATATTTTTAAATTTTTGTTTCTACTCATGTGAACTGAATGATAAATTGGTACTTGCATAAAAAATGTACAATACACAGTTTTATAGTATTGCACAAAAGCCTGATATAAATAATAATAATTTTTATTTTATATTTACAAAGATAGAGAAATATTAGAAGTACATGAAAATGAAATATAATATCATCATTATTGAATTTTACTCAGGTTTTAAAGTTAAAAGCAAATCATACTGAGAGATGTTGCTACTTGAATAACATGCCATTTTCAACCTTTTCAATCAATAACAACCATTTTTGTATTGTAAAATACTGCCATCGTTCATAATAATAATAAGTATAAAGAATTATTTCCCATTTTGCATGATATTTGGGAACAGATTCATATTTATGGGCAAATCTAACACTGAATAAAGACATTTGAAGATACAACAAACAATGAGAACAAAACTGATATTGTTTTACTTAATTCTTGCTGATATGTGGGTCCCCCTTAACAAGATTGTTGTTTCCCCAAATTCCTCTGTTTTGTCTGTCAAAATAGCAAAAACATGAACATATTACAAATTACAATTCATAGTTACAAGACCTCCTCAAAATTGCAGAAACAAAATTTATGTGCTGTCCCTAAATTAAGTACTATTTAAACAAAATAAAATTGTGTTTAGGTGGACTGAAACCTAATGAATATTCATAGCTCTAGCTCTGTGAAGGGCACAGGGCATATTTTATGCTTTTTAACTCGGCAACTATAAAGTAAACCCATATAAAAGTATACATTTCTAGATGTAGATTTTCAAGTAAAAGATGATAGTTAGGTCAGTTTTGGACCAAAATGTATGATTTTGGACCAAAGATCAAAAAAACTTTATAAGATAGCCGAGACTTACCTGGAAGTAGAAGGCTGTCTGTAGTTTTCCGTTGCTCCTGATGACAGTCGAGGGAATTACATGAGATTGCAAACGTATCGCCACCAATCAGTCTTTGTCAACATAGATTTGGACCAGATTTTCCAGCTCTCTATACATAGTAGCTATGCTCGTTAGTATTGAGCGACAACACTCAGTTTATAATCAATGGTACAAAATTAGCATTTGTACAGTAATGGTAGCCCAATATGTCAATGGAACTTATTTAGGGTGGGACGTGGGCATGTAATTCCCTCGACTGTCGACAGGAGCACCGGAGAACTACAGACAGCCTTCTACTTCCAGGTAAGTCTCGGTTATCATATAAATTCTCTGGTGCTCCTGTCTACAGGAGGGAATTCCATGAGATTTCAAAGCCACTGGACCAAATCTATGCCCACTTCCACCAAATTATCTTATACACCTTTATGTATTACACAAGGACTCTATTAAAATGTGAACATAAAATAAGAAACTTTCTTTTTCCTTTTTTCTATTTTCAAACACAATCAGGAACTTCAACACTGTGAGGTGCCGTTTTTCTCCAAACACCTCTGCTAATAACTAGGTTAACAAAAAGCGAGCACAGCTCATTCTTTCAATAACAACAAAGTTTGTACTTGTCTTGTTTGTTTCAAGTGTTCAGTTAAAGCAGGTTAAGAGGCGTGTTTGCCTAATTTAGCTCTTTCCCGCGACCACAGAGGTACGAAATTTTGAATCCTTATCAATAGGTTTTTTATAGTGTTTTGCAAATGTCTTTGCGTTTGTCCAGCCAGCGGTTCTCATAATTTCTTCTATTGGAACACCAAGAGAAGAAGCCCTGGATGTGGAGGCTGACCTGATACTGTGTGCCTTGTAGTCTTTCACATTTATGCCAGCCATACTCATGGTGGTCCTGATCCACCTAGCCACAGTCTCTGTGCACACTTTCTTGTGCGGTTTGGAATAACTTATGAATAATTGGCC
>JXSR01S023073.1:393-13277 GCA_000969725.1 Ophiothrix spiculata
TCCAATTATATATTACATTGGTGAGGACTTGTTAAGTCAAATATTTCCTCCCATCTGAACAGAACAGTGACAACTTTTTAAATGAATCAAGTGTTGACAGTACGTGTATTATCATCACCTAATTATGAACTTTCTCAAGATTTACTTGTTATGCAAATTTGTATTTAGCAATTTAAGAACAACATCACTGATATGTTTACGTCTAGTCCTGTTCGGTCTATAGATGGGTGTTAAATCGGATAATGTCCTCGTTATCACAACTTTCGTGGACAATAATCACTTCGGCTTCGCCTCGGATGATTATTTTCCACGAAAGTTGTGATACTCGGACATTATCCTTATCATAAAACCTCGGTAAGTGCAGGTAATGTATGTCTGGACATTATTGTTGAAGGTGTTCATCTGATTTTGATATAACTTTAATTTAAAACAATAGGGGATATCGATTAAGTGATTAGTATTCACGTAAAAGTGTTCGTGAAATTCTACAACCCACGGTGTACTGTACTGTTCAAGCAGGTAATGGTTGTCTGAATTTCAATAGAGCTCACGTTTTCGTTTTCGTTCGCGTTCTTGAAATCGCAAACTCTCCAATATCTTTACCCCATATCTGAATGTAGAAGTGGAGTGACCTTGGTGAACACTCCATTCAGTCAGCGCTTAGAGCCTATGCAAATTAGCTTTTAATGAGCAATTCATTTTTAAGTTCTGGCGATCGATATTGAAGAACTTGGTCGTGATATTTTTTTTCTTGACGTGACCTGTCGGATAGTTTGGACTTCAAAGCCTCATGACCACAAGGGGGTTATTGCAAATAAAAAATTGAGATATGGATGAAAATATTTAGAGTTTTTTCTATTAAAACATGGTTTTGTTTGACTGTTAGGAGTAAAAAAATCTTCATTTTATTACATTCTAAACAAAATTGCAAATTTTAAGCATTGAAAATCATGAGGTCACATCTGCTTACATGCTCATTGTTTTACCGAACTAAATATCTATTGGATGGCAAAATAAGTTATACAACCTATCAAACCTCATATCCATGAAATTTGAAAAATATATCTTTCTTATTAGACCTGTAAATCCGGTAAATAGTGCGACAAAAATGCCGTTCAATTAGACGTACGAAAGGGACCAGATATCGGCCATTACAATTACGCATTGAATACCCTGATATTAACAGTCAGCATCATCGTACGACAAGAAGAACCTTTCGTATCAATGGGTCTGTATGACGTCATTTGCCATGCTGTCGTGTTTAGTCTACACGGCGTGACCTTTGCGTCATTTTAGCAAAGCAATTTTACATCGATTTTCTTCAGATTTATCCTGAATGGGATTATTTATTTTGTAAAATAGCATAATGTTACCTAAGCATAACTATAATTGACAGAATCTGTCCCCAATATGATATTTTGTGTAAATATTTCAAAACAATTGGATCTTGCGCAATCACAGTTTAAGTACTAAAATTTGCAACTTTATTTCACATTGACTCTGTAGCGTGAGCTATGGGATCGTTATTTTGGTGCGGGCGAAACCGGGTTCGATTCTCGATCTATAAACATTTTTTTCCTTTTTCTTCTTATTTCAATTAGATTTTATAATTTTTTCAGTGACATATCACTCTTCCACTCTTCCAGACACAATTCTATTTTATCATCTTGTTTTATTTTTCAGTTATTTTTGCACTAGGGCATGAGCTAATAGCCCGGGGCTAATAGATGACGCCGAAACTGCCATAGGCGCAGCGGAGATGGGCAGCGGATCTGCAATATCGGATTTGACCTCATTGGACCAAGAGTCACACTCATCTACATGACACGTGTTTTACGCAGAATTCAGGCTAGATTTTCAGGATATATGTACAAAAGTGTGTTCGGCTTCTTTGGACTAAGCGGCTTAAATATATTAAGTCCAGAATTGTAGATTTCAGAGAAAAAGTAAAAACCAAATTTGACCTCACTCACTGAAAAAAATCACTTTAGAAATCACATAAATATGCATTTTTATTTCAACTAATTTCAATCATTTTTTATTTCAATATGTTTTTACAACATTTATACATCTAGATGCATAATTATTTTGAATTAAAATCTATTTGGATGAGTTTATGGGCCTTTTTAAATCAATGTCTCAAACTCATTAATATTCATGAGCATCATCAAATCAGCGCTCTGTGCCGATTTTCTATGCATAAAAAAAAATAAAACAAGCCACTTTTCTCGGACCTTACTTCTGGCTGCATTGGTTATTCATATTTACTGAAATGTTGCAGTGCGTTTATGAGTAGAGCTTTAATTTACCCTTTGAATGGACATTGTACGGCTTTTGGACAACATAACCCAGATCAAAGATGAAGCATACCGAGCGAAGCAAACGGAGTGTCCGTGTGTTTGGGTCCTAAGTGATATCTTTTACCAAATAATGGCAAAAATGTAACAAATTGGCAATATTTACCAAGATAGTAGCAAAAAAAGGAATTTTTTGTCAAAAGCATTTTTGCCCAAAAAAATGGCACAATAGAATATTTTTGCCCAATCCCCCCCCCCCCCCCCAAATAAAGGGCAAAATGACCTTATTAGTATTGATTTTTACTCTTGCTAAGTTGTTTTCTATATTCCCAGTATTATTCATTATTATTATTTGGCGAACAAGAGGAGGGGCAGAGTATCCGCCGATGGGATAGGGGTCGTCCTTCCCCTCCCCCTTCTGACTACGCCACTGATGCTATTTAAACAAGGCTATATGATAACAATAGATAACAACAGAAGTGCAGTCAAGTCCACTTCTTTTAAGAAGATATAGATTTATGCCATTTATTTGAAAATGATATCTAAATAAAAGTAATTAATAAATACAGGTGATTTATTATAGTAACGTGTAAGTCCACGCGGCCTCAGCACACTTTATAGAGCATATACCACGTGAATCAAGAAATAACAATGTGCATGGATTGAATATGTCCTTGACCTTAATAAAAGCACCAAATCATAAATTTCTTGTTGTTATATTAAAGAAAATTTAATTTACTTTCAAATGCAGAAGAAATGATCAGGCCCGTAGCCAGGATTTTTTCAAGGGGGTGCGGATTTTCAAAAAGTGGACAAAGGTCGACCCTAACCTAATTTTATTTTAAGTTGTATTTTAGCAGTTTTTCAAGCATTTTATGTAGTATTTTATTTAAAGACGACCTACATGTACTTGTTTTGGTGCTTTAGGTGTTATTTTGGTGGTCCTTTATGGAATTTTTGTGGACCTTTTTTGTACATTGCCAAATTTAGGGGGGTGCGACGCCCCCACCGCACCCCCTCTGGTTACGGGCTTGGAAATGATAGAAATTGGATTAACAATAAGTAAGATATGACCAATTTTGTAAGAACGTCTCTTTTTCCCCCGTTCAATGAGATTTACACGGGTTATGGCATTATGACGAAAGCAAAGTAGTGAGAGTTTTGTCGCTATTATCTATGTAACTTTAATTGATTGTTGAACTGGTACTTCATATATAAGTAGTCCAGTTAATTACATGATTGAATATTGCACAAATGATTATTTTAAAGACATAAGTTATGGTCTACATGGTCAAATGAGCTAAAATCGGGATTTGTATTGAAATTAGCCAGGTTCGCAGTTCAACATTAGGCCTGAATCATGGATTTTCCTTCCTTTTTTCTTCTGGAGATGTACAACAAACACAATATTTGTTAAATATCATCTATTAAAGTCTTTCAACCATGGTATGTAGTTAAAATAACAGGAAAATCAAACAAAGACATGAAATTGTACATTCTCGTAGGCATTGATAAGTACAAGTTCAATGTGTATAACTCACATTGGAATGAAGGAAAAAGAGGTTTGCTTATATAATTGGTCATATCTTACTTATTTTTCAACCGATTTCTATTATTTTTTTTTCTGCATTTGAAAGTATATTATATTTGCTTTACTGTATCAACCTTTTTTGTTATTTGGTGCTTTTATTAAGGTCAAGGACATCTTTAATCCGTGCACAATTTATTTTGATTCACGTGGTACAATTAGTTCTAACCATGGGCTTAAATCAACCTGGACTCCTTGGGGCTTAAGGGCTTACTGCGGCCTACATTAATTGGCGCAACCCTAGTTTTCGCACACTCAGCACCAGTTGGACTCGAACGGGAAACGATCAATACAGCTCAACTGAGCTAGTGAGTACTATAACTTTACTCGTGTAAACAACCACTTTGGTGTCTCATTTATGAAAAACTAAACCAAAAAAAATGAATAAAGCAAACGAACAAAACAATAACAACAGCAAAATATAACATACTATAATATAATATAATATAATATAATATAATATAATATAATATAATATAATATAATATAATATAATATATTATAAAATTATATAATATAATATAATATAATATAACATGTAATATAATTCTGGCACGTGTTTTATTGCTGGTAAGAAATTTCTTCACCATCTCAATATTTATTATTTCTTAAAATTTGATTCGTTTTGTTTTTGACTTATAAAGGTTTTGTACTTGTTTACGAGATAAACCCTGATTATTTTTTTTGTACGTTTCAGTGATGTAACCAATTCAGCATAGAGAATTCGAAAAACCGTCATTTTTTTTCAGTTTGTTCGTTAAATACTCTATCACTTCATTTTATCTGAGTAGCCCCGTAGCCAGGATTTTTCAGGGGGGGGGGGTGGATTTAAAAAAGTGAACTTTTGAAGGGAAAAAAGTTTTAAAAAAATTAAAAAAAAGTGTTCAGTAGTTTTCCAAGCATTTTGTGTAGTATTTGATACATTTACGTGTGTTTTTGGTGGACATTTAGGGAATTTTTGTGGACTCTTTAGGGTGCGGATCAAAAAAGGGGGCGGCAGCCCCCCTCGCCCCCCCCCCCCCCCCCTCGTCTGGCTACGGGCCTTGGATCTGAGACATATAAATCTCAATCACTTAAAATAGTAAATTGTTACAGAGACCAACTCTTTTAATTTAACAGTTTTCCTAATTCTACCTCATTTTCATTTCCTCTTTTACACTGGTTAGATTCCTCCTTAGAAACCACAACAGAGCCAAAGATAGTGAGTACATCAGCATCAAGAACAACGGGCAACACTTTGTCATCAGTTTCACAACAGCCGATAGGTATCATTAGTGCCATCATTATTTCGTAACTTAAGTAAGCGAGTTTAACTCGGTCAAGTCATTAAAAAGGTAAATTCTTTCTCATTCTCACAAAAATATGTACATTACTTTAACATTTCTTTAAAAGTGCAATTCATGATTATAATTGACTTGACTTGATTTATTTCACTTGATTCATATTTCTTATATCTTCCAAGATTTTCCTGCCGAAGTATTTTTATTCCCTGGTTCCCCATCCCCTACCCTTATTCAGTCTTTTATCCTTTTCATTTCCTGTTTTAAACTGGCCACTTTCTCCCTAGAAATCACAACAGAATCAAAGATAGTGACTACAACAACATCAAGAACAACGGGCACCACTTTGTCAACAGTTTCACAACAGCCGAAAGGTATCATTAGTGTCATCATCATTTTGTAACTGAAGGGGGTATTTCAGAGATGCAAAATCTCCACTGATTTTCTTAAAAATTTAGTATTTGGTAGATTTATTTGTGCTAATAACAAATCTAAAATAAAAAATATTGGTCACTCGTATTTAAGATACAGGCATTTCAAAAAGTACATATTTTCCCCAAAAAATCACCCGATTTCCCACACAAAATATAGGGAAAGCTAAAAAATACGGTCATTATGCGCTTGTAAAATAGAAAAAAGGTCCATTGATTATTTTAATTTTTAAATATGTTAAAGCATTTTTTGCGTACTTCAAAATACTGAAATTAAAAAATATGGTCACCGTGTTAGTTTTCAAGAAAAATGGCAAAACTGACATTTTAAATAAAATCTGATAACTTTGATGGCATATCTGCGTCTGCATAACTTCCCGCGTATATATTACGCAGCGATGAACGCGTGATTAACTAAACGCATTAGTTAAGCGTGCGTTCAGTTTGCATTGATATTTGTGTACGCAAAAAGGGTGCAAACAATTTTTAGAATTTCTACCATTTATGAAAAAATCGTTATCTCGCATTCGTAAGCAACTGCATCTCTGAGAAAACCCCTCAAGTAATCGAAGTTAATTCGGGCAAGTCATTAAAAGGGTAAATTCTTTCGTATTCGCGCAAAAATATGTACATTACTTTAACATTTATTTAAAATTCTGAGTGCGATTTCACTTCCTAATAAGGAATTTTGGCCATCCATTATGAGACGATAGATGACAGTGCGTTCAGCGTGAAACGCAGTGGAGCCGCGTGTTCAAAATCGCGGAGCGATGCAGTTATGACTTATACGCACACATCCGGCGCGAACAGCTTTACTGGGTTTGGAATATTTCATGTTTGAATAGGGCTGTACGTTTTCCAATGATTATGTTTATAGTTTTTGGCAATAATTTACATCGTTTTTAACTCAAATTTGTGACCAAGAATGAGAATAAAAGATGGCGATTTATTGTTTTGCCTGTCATCTATTCGTAAGCAACTGCATCTCTTATTTTTTATTCTCTAAGTGCAATTCATGATTATGATCGACTCAAACCATATTTTAAACTGAAAATGTCACTTGATTCATATATTTCTAAAGAACTTTCATGCAACACACGTTTTGTCTGTTTTGCCTTGCCGACTTGACTGACCTCTGTTTCAGTGCGTTTATTCCTTTTCCTTCCTGTCCAGGTTGTTCAGCAATATATAATGAGACTCGTTTGACATGGCCTGCTACTAGTGCTAATAACACAGCACAGTCAGTCGATCGATGTCCAGTAAACACAACAAATCGTAAGTCTTCAAACAGTGTATATTCAACCGAGCAATTCAACCGTTGCAACACCCCCCCTACCCCCCTTTGGTTAGAGGTTTTACCAAAAAGGCTTGGTTAGAAGAGGTTTAAGAAAATAAAAACATTAAAAGCGTTACAGTCATGCTTTCGATATTGTTATTTGCGATGACCATCTTGAATAAATTGAATCAGAGGTCCTGTTCACCCTACATGTTCACTGGTGTTCACGCGTGACCTATCAGAGCTTTTTACATGTGCTCAAAACCTTATATTCACAGTATTACACACCTGGATAATTCGATTTATCTGTTGATAATTTTGTTATCCTATAGATAAACTGGAGGATTCGATTCTTTCATAATGGTGAATGTGAACGCACAACTCGGGTAACTGGGTGGTACCCATGATATACCTAAAACATAGCGTCTGGCTTGGTTTTAGACTCTACGAAGATACTTACCAGCCGCTTGTAAAATATTTTCATTTTTTTGCGTCTTCATTAGCGTCTAGTATAATTTTGATTCAAAATCTCAACTTCACCCTATTGTACCTCTTAGGGTATCCATCCTGATTGTAGACTACAGGTGTTCACCTGTGATCGTTGTGTTTATGTGTTGTATAGGGGTCAGTTTTCTATTGTTGTAGTTTTAAGAACGCATGGACCTTGTATAAGAGTAAGTCACTGTTGTTTGAAGTGGACATTTATTCATTTTTTACCAAAAATTCAATTTCTTTCTCCAGAGAAAGTTGAAAAATCAGTATAAATAACTAAAATGTGTTACATACTTAAGTTTTGAACCTTTTCTCAAAATTGTATTTCATTTTGGTTGAAATGTGTTAATTTTGAGCTCATTTATTGGTATTTTTTGTAAATTCAGATTTGTGCAAAAATGAGGGCGCTATACATATTTCAAATTATTGTTTATATTTGATTATCGATTTTGTCGTTTGATCAGTGAAGATTTTGGCTAAAAATTATAAATAAAATTATCTTGACCACATATGCTTCATTTTCATATCTAATTTCGGTAGTACACACCAGCATACCTCTTCTACATCCAAAAATGAGTTTTTTATGAATGGCGCCATCTATTTTGACACTTAGAAATAAAATGTCCCTATTTCTATTGGGTTCAAACAACAGTGAAGTGCACTATACGAACAATATGTATGTATGTATGTATATCATGGGCATAACGCTTGCTTGAAATCCATCGAAAATTAATGTAGTCTAAATGATAAATTGGCTAATGATATAGCTCATGTAATTGATTGACCAAAGTTCATGATTTGAGTGAATTAATATCGTTGTGCGTCTTGGGCGTTACCTTTTTTATATCATTTTAGTATTGACCTATATTTGTATATCATTACAGGTCATCTTGGATTGACATCACGAAGGTGTGATTACGAAGGCACATGGGGAGTTATAAATAAAACCGACTGTGGACAAGAAGACCAACCTAATGTAGATGACCTATCTAAGGTATCCTGACATTTGTATTTGCTAATACGAAGACCTAGATATACTTACAAGTTCACCATATATGATCTTTGACCTTGGTGTGCAACTTCTAACCTCATCAACGAATGAAGGATATCGTATTACATCCATAAAACAAATTTGGTTCCCAATCAGACTTTGAATTGAGGCTAAATTGAGAGCTTGATCGCATGACCTTTAAACTTGGTATGCGACCTTTGACCTCTCAACAATTTAAAGTTGCCATGTTATATCAATTAACAAGGATAAGTTTCATTCGGACTTTAACTTGTATGACTTTTGGCATTGGTATTTAACCTTTAACCTCAATAAGTATGGGTTAACATATTGCATCTATGACCCAAGTTTTGGTTTTATAGCGATTTTCCATTTAGACCATAGATCCTATCGATCACACTGTTTAAGGTTCGCTGCAGGTAAGTCGTCACAATCAATTCACTTGATTTAGTGAGTGCTCCGGATTTCGCTACTGAGATAAAGTAAGAGTTGCCCTTAAGTTATGCAGCTTCCCATAACCTGGTTGGGGCAGACAATGATTGAATTTTTATCAAGTGACATTTTTAGATGCAGGTGGAAAACCAAATCACCAATAGAAGAACTTGCAGAAGTAAGCATGGATACAGCGCCGGGACCGTAAATCAGACCCGGGGCTCATCGGTGCAAAGCGATGGAAGAACCACCGCTGAAACTTACTTTGGCTATCGTACAACTTGACCTCATGACTTTTCCCATGTGACCTTCTACCTCATAAAAAATTAAGGTTGTCATAATTATTATATCCATACACCACATTTGGTTCCAGTTTAATTTAGGCTATAAGAAATGCGTTGCTCTGTTGAGGAAACACGTATTTTCCACTAACACATTTTACAAGCTTTTAATATTATGTGGGAATGTCATTTTTGTTCTTGTTTCTAAAAAGATATGAGCACTAAAACAGTTTTTACAAAAAGATTTCCTTTTTATATCCCCATATTTTTTATTTAAGATACCGTTAACTGACGATAATGTTGAAGATGTTGCCACAGTTTTGTCCAATTTAACCAGTACATCAACAGACATAAACATTACAAGTGTTCAGAGTATCCTGGCGAACATATTCAACGTAGAATCTTCGTCACCAGAGGTAATGCATGTTTAATATCTTTTGCAATGCAATTTATATTTTGAAATAAAGGAGACGTTTGAAAACGAAAATGTAATGACGATGCCGATGGATTTGAAATATATTTTTAATTAGTCGAAATGTTGCAGTTTACTGAGTAGATATTTAGATACAGTGTGTAAATATGTCCCGAATATTATTAATTCTTTCAGTGAAGGAGAAACTCTATCTTCGATTTTGCGAAACCGTATTTTACAAAAATGAGACACCACGCAAATTACTGTATATGCCTCGATGCTCTGTTCAGAGCATCAAGGCAAAATATGTTGGTGCACCGCCTCCCCTTCGGAAAAATGTGGTCAATAACATGAAATTATTCGCTATTTGTAAGATGTTTTCTAACCTTAATACTATAAAGATCAAAGTCAGTAATCTATAATTGTTTGGTAGTAAGGTTGATGGTTGATATGGAAATAGATAACAACTTTCATTTTTTTATTTTTAAAGTGTTAACTATGCTACATATTTTGCGAACATGTGTGAGTTTAAAATGTTGAATTATTTATTTTGCATTTTCAGGTTACAAAGCAGGTAATTAGCACGATAAGTAATATCGTTGATGCTATTGTTCCAGAAAATAATATCAGTGCTGGCGCTACTTCAGAAATTCTACAAAATGTTGAAAGACAAATAGCACGATCTTTAAAAGAGGTCGGTGAATTTAGAGCTGTCACGCCCAACCTGGCTGCAGAAGGCGCTTCCATCAATAAAACCCAATTTCAGTCTGGCATAGGGTTTACTATAAGCCGCATGGATGGTAGTCTCTCAGACACAAATGTCAGACAGAGTAGTAATGCAGCAACCCGAATCAAAAATAGAAGTGCCATTGAAGTACCTAAATATGCTTTATTCGGAGACAATGGTAAGAATGATGTAGCACAATCATACGGTAGCTTTGGGTTCTAACCATGTCTTAGGGATCAAGGCCATGATATTTTTTATATGGTAAATACCCTTTAATATAAACTTATTACCCTTTACTTTATTTGCCTAACTTTGCCTAACTGGGAAAGGGGTGTTTGGGGGCTAAGAATTTCTAGGAACACCTTGTGCAGGAAACTGGTAGTGGCCCAATGACAGGCAAAGCATTCTCACATGATGAAAAGTGAAAGGGTAGGCTCAAAACGTTACCTGAAACTGACCCAGTCGACTAAGTAACCTTCTTTCCGACACAAGACAAGGATTGTCCCCCGTGGACAAATGGTATACGGGGGTGCTCAAAGGTTTTGGGGTGCATTTTCGTAATTTTTGGTATATTGATGGGTGAGTTTTCGTCACAGATCCAATGCGCCCAATTGCAAAATTGGGTGTATTTAGGAAAAATTTGCCGACAAAGCACCCAATTTTCCCAAAATTGGGTGCTTTTTCTAGAAAAATGGTATAGAAATATGTCAAAAAAATCACGCTTTTTGAGGTATAGAGATTATCAAAATTCTGAAGTCTACTTTGAGCATCCCCCGTACAATTTTTTAAGAATCCCTCCACCCCACCCGGGGATTGTCCGGATGGGGAATAAATCCCACTGATGAACCGGTAATACGTCATCTCGGCATCGTACTTCTGCACTGCAAAATGGCGTCTGCCTTCCCACTGTGCACTATGCCCCATAGGGGCATAGTGCACAGTGGATTTGAACTTACTTGCCTCAGCTACAATAACTGAACATAACTGCAAAATGTGTTGCAATAACTTTTTGGAGTTTGGAGTCCCCACTTTCCAAAATCAAATTAGAGATTTTGATACCACAAGAAAGCCCATATTTTTCTGATAAACCCTACAAATTTTCACGCCCATATTATGTTTTGTTGAAGAGATTTGGTCAAAATAAAAATGAGTTACTTGAGGATTTAGTTAACCAAAAAAAATATCATATAGTTTTTTATGGGTCACTCTTAGAAAAAAATGTCGTTAGCATCAATTCAGTTGAAGGTATGCACATACTGATTGACAGTTGCTATTTGTAGGTGGAGATCCTTCATCAATTCCTAAAAGGAAAATTATAGGGCCTATGGTAAATTTGTCTCCAGATTAGAATAGCTACCTTTTATTCTCAAAGTTGATAATAAAATTATCAGTTTAAGAAATAGATTCGATGCTATTAAAGGTACATGGCCCGATTTTTCAAATTTTAGTTTTCACTGGCAAATGAAAGATCACCACTTAATATGTTTCAATTTCAAATTTCAGTTAAATTGGAACAACCGTTTTGATTTTATAAGCAATTTTGTATTTTCCACTTGCCTATACTTTATACTGTGTCGGTAATACTATGGTTACCATTATTTAGCACATTTTCACGTATATCTCCGAAACGCAACACATTTCAGCCGTAAAATTTCACATGGGTAATGAGAAAAATATGAGGAATATTTTGGTACCAAAGTCTCAGAAAGTCTGAAAAAATGCTGACCCAATCGGACAGGGCTCCTTTAAAGAGGATTTGTGATGAATAAATGTGTTGCAAAGCAAATGATAATGGTGAATATGCGTTTTATATGTCAACTTAAAGTTAAACGAAAAAGACCAATCAAACCAGTGGGTAATGTTAAACACATTCAGATTCATCCATATACTGTATACACTCTGTAACGTATCTATACAATCTCATCTTTTTAATTCTCACTACGACAGATACTGATGCTCAAGTAACTTTCGTCGCTCACAATAATGACAAACTATTCCAATCGGAGAAGAAGACGGAAAACATTACCACACTGAGCCCCATCATATCCGCTGTAGTTCTGGATAGGAATGTCACGGGACTGAACTCACCTGTTATTGTTGAGTTTACGCCTTCTACAGAGGTTAATATAATCTTGTTTTTATGCTAATTAGGTTAGAGTAAAGTTCAAGAAAAAATATGAAAAAATGAAATATATTAATTTGCCTGAGAGCAAAATATAGTATGTTATCCAAATATAATATATTTTTATAGGCATTTAATTTTATCTGGCCTGCATTGTTATTCCAGTGCCTGTAAACATGATGTTATTACCTGGGTTCAATTAATTTCATTTTACAAAATATTCTGTGTTATGCTTCATGTAAACAAACCTCATGTTAGCTTGAAATGTGCCTTATGATATTCCACCATGTCATCAAAATTGTGCATTCATGTTTTCTGCATACTATCAGTATTTCATGCCTTTCATGGTATATTTTGTACCATCATCATGTGTGCAGATGACATATCACAATTTGGGTATTTTTATAGGCATTTAAATTGATCTGGCCTGCATTGTTATTCCTGTGCCTGTAAATATGATGTTATTACCTGGGTTCAATTAATTTCATTTTACAAAATATTCTGTGTTATGCTACATGTAAACAAACCTCCTCATGT
>JXSR01S023073.1:17453-30653 GCA_000969725.1 Ophiothrix spiculata
TGCTTATAAAGGCAATAATATCTGTAAACATCTGCCGAGGTGACTGACGACTGTGGACCTACACACTGAAGGTACAAAACAATGATATGCTCAAGGTCTCCAATCTGGTCACCAAGTGCAGATATTGATATAGACAATTGCCAAAATCATGTAAAGAAGAGTTAGAAATATCTGATCTATTTATTTTAAACATATCGATGACATAATATTAAAAGTAATTAAGAAAAAATAAGATCAAGGTGTTGGGAATTTATTAAAACTCATTTTATCTTTAAACCTCTACCACACAACATAGATGACAGTGAAAAACTCATTGACAGGAAAAAATAACAGGAGAGCTTTGCATTTCTCCATGCTCTATTAACTTAACCTAAGAAACGGATGGGAAAGAGTGGTTGATTTCAAATATGTATTTAAAAATTCTATATAACTCCGTTCCTCTGTCGTCTTCTCATCCAAAAAACTTATAAGCTTAGCTTAGTACAAGTTTGAAATCAATTCTGAATTCAAATATTTCTGTTTATACGATAATAAATGACCAGCATATATCTTGAAAGTATTTGAAAGAAAGTATGTTTGTTTTTGCAGATTAACATCAATATGAACAACACTCAGTGCGTATACTGGAACTTTACTTTGCGCAATGGAATCGGTGATTGGGCGGAGGATGGTTGTGAACTGATAGCAGCTGACTCTGAAGGGGTGACATGCCATTGCAATCACTTAACAAACTTTGCTGTACTTGTGGTAAAACTTTATCTTATTATGATCATGATGAATATTTGGACCTTCACCAAATAATGCATATTTTCTAATCTGAGCCTGTGTGATCGGTATTATCAACCTTACAAGTTCTATGCATATTTGCATATTGCTTTGGATTTGTCAGGGTTATAACATCATTTATTTCCATCATTAAAAGTACCTCGATCCGTATTTCAGTGAAAGTTTTGATCAACAAAGGCATCCTTTGCATCTTAACTTAACACATTTGTTGCTTCAATTAGACCGTAACATATACATGATATAAGGAATACTCAGTGATTTTGTGTTGATTTTACAATATTCTGTCAAACACTATAAAAGAAGACCGTATACATGTTAAAGAGTGATCAGATTGTGAAATTGGCACGTTTGAATAAGCATTAACACTCTACTGTTATTGAAACAACAACAACAACAATAAAAGACATTTTCAAAAAGTTAAGTAATACTCAAAATTCACCAAAACGGGTAATGAAATGGCACGCAAATGAAAAACATTTATTTGAATTGATTTATCCGTTTCATATTTGCTTATTTCAACAGGACTTCTCAGGGCAAAGTACAACAGGGACACTTACACTGGTGCTAGATGTCATTAGCAAAATAGGTTGTGCGTTCTCGATTGGAGCTTTGTGTTTGACACTTCTGATATTTGTATTTAGCTCGTAAGTTCTCAAAACGACGATGATGTTTATAAAAAGAAAACAACAGGAAGAGGAATGAGAAGAAGTAAAACATGGAAGGAGGAGAAGAAAAATATGCTGCTGCTGCTGCTACTGCTGCTGCCGATGACGATGACGATGACGATGATGATGATGACGACGACGATGATGACGATGGTTATTGAGGTGGTCACATGGTCACTGAAATAACATAAAAAATTGTGTATTGTTTTCTTCATTGTATATTTTTCAGCCAACTTCGTTCAAGTTTTCAGAGGAAAATACTGGTCCAATTTTGCATTTCTCTGCTGGGTTTATATTTCGTATTTCTTCTGGGCATTGATTCAAGTTCGATGGCTCTTTGCACTGCTGTAGCATTTCTTTTGCACTATTTAGTATTGACCACCGTATTCTGGATGGCCGTGGAGGCTCGTCACATGTATATTACTTTAGTATCGCAGTCAGACAGAGTGGGGAGAAAATTTATTACAAAAGCAAGTGTTTTTGCGTGGGGTAAGTTAAGGAGAGGCAAGTCTAAACATTTTGGATGGATGCATTACAGTTCAGGGGCGTCGGAACCGTGTGGGCCATGTGAGCTGTGGCTTTCACCCGATAAAAATAAGAACTAATTAATTTAAATTCATTTAATGTGTTTTATTATGATCTTAGCATCATTAACCATAAAATAGTACTGTATATATTCGTTTTAGTAACTACTTTCTTCTGCGGCTTAGTTGTTTACCTATTTTTGATAACTAATTGGTTACAGGCCGCACCACTTTTATTATACCAATGGCCGCACCACTTTTATTTTCCTTCTGACGCCCGTTTACTAAAACATGTGCTTGTCAACAAAGTGAAAGAAGGGATGTGATATCACTGAAAACACAAACTAGTCATGCAGTTCAGTCGCGGATCTAGGATCTGAATTTTTCGGGGGCGGAGAGTGTGTTTTTCAGCTTTTATAATAAAAAATTGACCCAAATTAGGCTGATTTTGCAGGATTTTTCCAATTTTACGGGGGCGCCCGCCCCTTCCGGCCACCCCCCCCCCCCGGCTCCGCGGCTGTAGTTGCATGACAACTAGAGAGGCTTATCATGCAGGACTAACTAACATGACGTTAGTCAACCCCACCTGTCAAGCTAGTCAAGACTGTATTACTAGCTTATATACGTTGCTAAACTAGTCAGGCCTGTATGACTAACGTGTAATGAGGTGCATGACTAGCTTGATGGTACACAAGAACTTCACCAAGTTCAAGTTGCAAGTTGACTTAAGTTGGTCAAGCTGGCTTAACTAGCTTAGGTAAGTCAGGCTATGCCCAGGTGGAGTTGATGACAACATGGTGAACAGCACAGACATGTGAAACGTCGTGCAGTCGTTTGACCTCATAAATATCACCGTTTTGTACTGATGTATCGTGAATTATCATCTGTTTTCATGCAGCTCACTGACTATTTTGGTGGTACATATATGTCACTCTTAAACCTTTCCCTACATGATTGACGGATTAGCTATACAGCGTGAATTAAGATTAAAAGCTTCTTGTCGTACATCTTCACCTCTTCCAGCTTGTTAGTCATGCAAGTTAGTCATAACAGCTTGACTAGTTTTACCATGCTATTCAAACCTGCATTACTAGTTTTGAATTACATGACTAACGTTATTTAGTCAAAATGGGCACAACCTGGACTAACCTAAAGTTGGTCATAAACTAGTCATGCAACTAGCCTACGTTAGTCATCATCATGCATGCATGACTAACCACCAAGTTAGTCAAGCTAGTTAGTCAAGCGTGCATGACTAATGTTGATGTTAGTCATGCAGGAGAGTCCTGCATGAAGGACTAGGTAATGCTAGTCACATATGTTATTAATTCCTGTTTGACTAGCTTTACGTTAGTCAAAACAGGCACCATCTGGACTAACTTTAATCTGGACTCACTTAAAGTTAGTCATGCTGACCAATTTAGGTTTTCAGTGAAGATTGTCTTCCAAGTCGGGGTCTCTCGCCACTGTTGCTCTGTTTGCATATGAAGCAGCAACTTTCGCATCAAATAATTGCATAGATCTTCTGATGAAGAGAGTGTTTGCATGCATGACATACATCTTTGTTCAAAGTTCAGAAATAATGGTTCAGAAGTATGGCCTGAAAATATAATATCAAGATACTAGGCATTGTAAACGGCAACGTGATTAATATGTTTCCAGTGCCATGATGGTAGAATATTTTTATTGAAGATAAAATTGCCAAACGTTCTCAATTAGTTATCTGACAAGTGACAATGTCACTACTAATATCCAAGGCGTCAATAAATTCGAACGATATAAACAATTTTAGGTTTAGTTTTACTCATTTTTTTCATTCATTGTATGTCATTATTACAGGGGTGCCTTTGATTCCGGTTGTAGTGGTGCTAGGTGTGAAATGGAATGACTATAAAGCTGCTGGATAGTATGTTATTTTTGTTTTTCTGATTCCTGACAAAATATATAAAGTAGCAAGAAATGATTTAGAGATAAATAGCAGCGTTTTATATAGAACAACCGCGAAGACACAACTAAGTAAAATAAAATTAATACATGTTTAGATATGGTCTTGCAATATTGCTGTTTTTATGATAATGTGTTAGTTTAATCAATCTTGTTTCAATTTATTTCCAGTTGTTTCATCACACCAGACTATGGGCTTTATTTCGCTATTCTTCTCCCAGTTGGTCTGGCTGTTTTACACAATCTCGTTATTTTTGTCTTGGTTGCTAACAAACTTTTGTCTAAAAAAGTGTTTGTGATGAAGAAAGATCTTAGTGGCGATAAAAAGGACACAATTGATGCCAAAGAAGTAGGGCAGCGAATGCTCAACGCCTTTGCAGTATCCGTTCTACTAGGTGTGACGTGGTTTTTCGGTTTTCTTGCTGTCAATGAAGTTCGATTTGCCTTTCAGCTGATATTTTGTATCAGTAACTCTTTTCAGGGTGTAATGATATTCATACTCTTCTGTCTCGCCCAGAAAGATGTGCGCAGGGTTATTACCCAGAAATGCTCCTTACCTTCTAAACAGCGACATGATATCAAAATGAAAGGTCCTATGAAAGGACCCGGTGGAAAACAGCAAGAAAAAAATCCCAAAGGTCCACCTATTACTTCGATGTCAGGCTCGACACGGGATTTTGGTGAAAGCTATAGCGATGATGGAGAAACCATGGTTACCAACTTTGGTGATAGTTCAATGACAATGACCAGGTCAGAAACTAGTGAAGCGTAGAAATCAACATCGAAAAACCTTTGCTGTGTTGAGGTACTACTGGTATTTTTGGTTAAAGAAGACGATAATTTCTTTTCCATAAATTATCGTAATTATCTTAATCCTTTAATACATTTGAGAGACTTGATTCTTTGATATCGTAATTGTGACCGTCCACCGAAAACAGCAGTAAATGCCAGCTCTTGTCATTTTCACTTTTTTAATTATTTGCAAAATTTTTGTTTGGAGGCCGACTATGATTTGAAGTTTATTTTACTTCAACAGGTGAAGTTACAGCCGTAAAAGGTTGTCATGATGTAAAAGGTGAAACTCATTTTCTTTTAATTGTTATTGATTATGGCTTTGAGATTAAAGGTGTAGGTTCCTATTTTAGCATGTGTATTTTACTTTCGACTAATTGACCTTGACCTCTGGAATGTATTGCGTTAGGTTTCAACCTTGGCGTGTATCTTGTTTTCTCTTGAGAGGCAAAAGAAAGTATGCAACCCTGGGGATGAGGCTGTATTGTAAATACAAAGGAAATGGAAAATAGGTATACCAATTATTTTACGTTTTATGCTATATCTCCAAAACTATAAAGAATTTTAAGATGAAATTGTGGGTTTACAATCAGAAAAATATGAGCTTACATTTGACATCAAAAAATATACTACTTCTGGTTGAGCCCCGGGGGATGAGAATGTGATCGGAACCTACACCTTTAATAGATTTCACAAACCAAATTATCGAGGTCTTCACAGAAAGTTTTAAACTTAAATTTTAAACCAAAGGACCAAAATTCACGAAATCAAAATCTTGTTGCAGATGAGTTAATGTAGAAAAAAGTTTCACTTTCTTTAAATGGAACTTTGCAGGTGGTTTGAAGCAGGCTTAAAGATCGTGAATCTGAAAAAAAGACTCGATGCCAAATTTTGACTTGTGTAGCTCAAATGAATGACTCGAGATGTATAGCCAGGTGTGTACTTAGTGTATCTCACTATTTCTCTTAGTCTTTTCCGCTTAAAATTTCCTGTAAATAAGTATAAGAATAATAATGTACCCAGACATTGAAAGCAAGTACCTTTATTGGAATTGGGGGTAGAGGCAAAATATTGCCATATCATGAATGTTATAACTCATCAAATCGAAGGAGCAAGTTGAAATATTACAAAACAAATACTGGAAATATATTAAATGCACGTACTCAAATATCAATAAGCCATACTTTCCTGTTGATGATCTGTAGAACAGATAGATTATTTTTTAATGTTTCCAACCATTTCTTGAATTACTAATTGAATTATTATTGATTAATGATTTGAGATCTAGAAATACGGTATGACTAACCAAATTCTTGGTGGCTTCACAGACAATGACAGAAAGTTCTATATTTTTTGAACCTTGAAATGAAACTTGCAGGTGGTTTTGGGAAAGCATAACGATTATGAATCAGGAAAAAACTCGATTTCGCCAAATTTTGACTTTTGCATGTAGCTCAAAATGAATATGAATAGCCAGCTTAAAGTTAATGTATCTCATTAACTTAGTCTTTTCCGCTTAAAAGTTCCTGTAAATAAGTAAATAAGTATAAGAATAATATTGTACCCAGACACTGAAAGCAAGTACCTTTATTGGAATTGGTTGGCAGGAGCCTATAATAACACAACATTGCCAAATGATGTATGTTGAAATGAAACTTGCAGGTGGTTTTGGGAAAGCATAACGATTATGAATCAGGAAAAAACTCGATTTCGCCAAATTTTGACTTTTGCATGTAGCTCAAAATGAATATGAATAGCCAGCTTAAAGTTAATGTATCTCATTAACTTAGTCTTTTCCGCTTAAAAGTTCCTGTAAATAAGTATAAGAATACTATTGTACCCAGACACTGAAAGCAAGTACCTTTATTGGAATTGGTTGGCAGGAGCCTATAATAACACAACATTGCCATATGATGTATGTTATAACTCATCAAATCGAATTAGTAACAAGTTGAAATATTAAAAATGAAATAAAATAAAATGGTTACTTGTCAATTTGTCGTCTTTTTGTAAATCTTAAACGAAACACAAAACTATCGCGCGGAACAAGTTGATGCTTCAAATCTAAAAAACGAAAAAAGAAAAAGGAGGCCATGATAATTCAGCTTTCCAATTCCTACACGCGAGGTCGTCATCATCCTGATCATATGAAGAACAATATGGATATTGGATGAGAAAGTACACGGTTGTAATCAGATTACAGAATAGTAACCGAAGTAAACACAGGCTAGATCTTAGCCAGAACCGTCGACCAATGCCCCACTCACAATTCCCCCTCTCTGTCTACGATCCAACACACCATTACCCTATCTCTGTATAATATATTCCATTGACAAAATAAATCTGGACCAATCAACCCACTCACCATTTCCCCTCTCTGTTTACGATCCAACACACCATTACCCTATCTCTGTCTAATATATTCCATTGACCAAATAAATCCGGACCAATCACCCCACTCACAATTTCCCCTCTCTGTCTACTATCCAACACAAGATTGCCCTATCTCTGTCTAATATTCCATTGACCAAATAAATCTGGACCAATCACCCCACTCACAATTTCCCCTCTCTGTCTACTATCCAACACACGATTGCCCTATCTCTGTCTAATATTCCATTGACCAAATAAATCTGGACCAATCACCCCACTCACAATTTCCCCTCTCTGTCTACCATCCAACACACGATTGCCCTATCTCTGTCTAATATATTCCATTGACCAAATCAATCTCAGCAGCGAGTCTCGCGCCGGCCCAGCTGTTCATCAGATCAGTTGTTGCTATGGTTACAGGTCAAGGAAAACTTTGTGCTATAGGTACCAATGCAATATAAATATCGACTTTGTTTTTGCTGAACAATTGATCTGACACACTTCAAACTATCACTTTGTGTAGACACTTTTGCAAGAGAAACAGTTTGAGACCAGTTTGAACAAAATTTGGGACTCCCATAGGGCCAAATCCGTGACCTCTGATATGATCTTTCACATTTTTAGCTTTACTCCAGAACCATATTTCAGACATAGGTAAAAGTATACTTTTTCTGCCTCCTTGTGATGAGAAAAACATGTTGGTGTGGTTTTAAACAGGATTTGTCCAATTCTGAAATTTCACCCCTTGTAAATCATAACTTTCTTACATTTTTGCATGTAATCCTATGCGCGCCTCATCCACCGTCGCCTCATCCACCCGATCCATCTTGGTCCTTAATTGCATTTTGAAATATAACTTCATTATTTAAAATAATGAGAAGTTCAGTTTTTATACATAAAAAGTGTATCAATAGACCTTTCATATGATACCAGATTTTCCCAAATACGTAAAGAAGTTTTAGCAAAATTGCATGTTTTCTACAATTTTTTAGGATAATATGTATACAGATCCATGATATTTGAGAGCAAATTAATGAACCTATTTGTGACACAAAGCCACAAACAATGGGAATCATTTGTCGAGGGTTTGAATCCCATTGCTGCTTCATATCAAATTAAAATACAACTGTCAAGTTGCCCCAATGTTCTCGGCCAGGAGCTCTGTGCTTTAGCAGATTTTATCCGGGTACTACAGGGTGTCCCAGAAAGAATTAACTCTTAGCTTTGACGGGTTATAACTTTGAAAAAATACAATGTAATCACAAAATTTAAATTGAAATATAATGTACAGGTCATAGACTATTTTGTGTATGAAAATCAAGTGATATGGTTCAATGGTTTTGATGATATGCTCGATTGCGTTACAAGTGGTGTAAAAGGCTTCTGTCCAAGTTTCAATTTTGAAGGGAGTAAAGGTGTAAGGTTTTGCCCCGCTTCATAAAAACGCAAAAGAAACCGGGAAAATGCATTTGGGTAATCTCGTTTACATCCTTTGCGGTCATTTTGATGAAAAAACTAGAGGGGTACCACCTAAGGTGGGGTTAGGGTAGGCCGTCAAAGTTGGGGTGTAGGGGGAGGGGGTTGGGGAAATCCCGGATTTTTTTTAAGTCGCCATTTTGAAAAAAAAATACATGCTTTAAGACTCAAACTTGTTATAATCATCACTTCCCTTCTTAATTACCAAAGAAAAATCGACGAAAATCCGTTATTTAGAAGTTTTATAGCAAAATTTTGATTTTTAATGACCGTTTTGCCATTATGCAATTTTGCCTGGTTTTCCAATCTGAAAGTAGTTTATGACGTCATAATAACGCAACGCCTTGGCCGATTCTCATGATCTTAGTATCGTTGGATAGGGGAGGATCATACCTATCTATTAATAGCAAAACCAAGTTCATAGGGATTCCGTTCTAAACTATTCGGGGGGTTGCAACAACCCCTCCCTTCGGAGGATGTGTTACAATAAATAGTTCAGGAGCCTGGACAAGGGTTAACACTTTAAGTCAATTTACCTATTATAGATACTATGTTTATCCCTCCAAGTGTACTAAAAGTACGTGGTGATTCACTGAATAAATTTTAATGTATAAAATTCAAAATAAATGAATGAATTAAACACACACCCCATTTCACCCAACTCAACCCCCAACACACACTTTCAATATACCTGAAATATGTATTCTCTTTAATAATTGCTAACAATTAGAATGCTGTTTAGTACCAGTCAATTGATCCTGAATATAATAATGTGATTAATGAACATTCCACATCTTATATTTTACGTATTTCTTTATTTTGAGAAATAAAAGTTAAGGTTTAAATTGAGTTTTGAAGGAAATATCTGTCTGATTATCAATATTGAAACTTGGACAGAAGCCTTTTACACCACTTGTAACGCAATCGAGCATATCATCAAAACCATTGAGCCATATCACGTGATTTTCATACACTAGATAATCTATGACCTGTACATTATATTTCAAGTTAAATTTTTCGATTTTATTGTATTTTGTAAAAGTTATGACCCGCCAAAGGTAGGAGTTAATTCTTTCTGGGACACCCTGTATAAAGACTATGTCTTGCACTTTTATCATACCCTGGTCCATCCAGATACTAGAAGCTGTATCTTTGAGAGCCATAGATTCAAGAACTGAATGATGCAAAATCCGCACTATTGACCATTTTGAAAATGGTCGCCAAAATGACTTCCACAACATACTATAAGGTATATTTTGTAGGGTACCAATGGCAATAATTTTGGTGTCAATTTTTAGGTTTCCTGGGTCGCCAAACACAATGGTATCATAATTAAATTCATTTAATGCTTTTCCTATTACCAAAATCCAATATGGTCGCCAAAATAGCACAATTTTCTTTAAAATTGATCAAAATAGCAAATAAGTATACAATATAGCCAAACAATTATAGAAATGAACAGGTTGGTTTACAACACGATCACTCATTCTCATATTATGTCAGTTATATGTTTTAAATTCAAAATGGGGCCAATGATGTGTTAAAAAATGGCAACCAAAAATACTCTGTTTTGGTCAAAATAGTTTAGTTTAGTTTTTATTGAGACTTACAACCATATACAGTACAATAATAAGCATTAAGTAAGTAAGTACACTACAATACAATATTACAAAAGCTGCATAAAATAAAAACAGTCACATGTCACAACAACCAAAGTTGTAAGGCCAGGATAGCCCATAAAAGCCCAGCAAATGCATATGCAGGCATATTTCCAACGGGTCCCCAAAACAAAAATGGCTGTGGGCGCATGGAGAACTGAAAAAGACATTTAAAAAAAAACCAACAACAACAACAATAAGGAAATAAGCCTACATACGCAAGAAGACATCCGACTCTTGTTTAAGAGCAATTTCAGACAGGTGCTTTTTGACTGCATTTTAAAATTCTAATGTACTTCCCAAAGACTGAATTGTAGGTGGCAGGGCATTCCAGTATGCTATTGCATTATAAAAGAATGTTTTTGATGCAATGCCAGTTACTTTTGGGACAATAAAACTAAGGCTACTAGAGCGGGTACAGTAAGAGTGTGAACTTGCAGCCCTTTTGAAAAGTTCGGTGAGGTACGGTGCTCCGATTCCATTAAAGATGTTAAAAACGTGGTTGAGGCGTAATTGTTTCACACAGTCAAGTGAACTGAGAAGTTTAATGGAATTGCGGGTCAGTTGCTCAACATGAGTCCTTGGGGGTAAATTAAGAATGAATCGAACAATTTTATTTTGGGTAATTTGTAATTTATGACGAGCTTTGGTACTTATCCCTGAAAACCACGCAGCGCAGCAATAATCAAGATGGCATTGTATTAGTGCTGAATATAAATTTCTGCGTAAAGTTTGGTTTAAGTATCCGGAGTGTCTGTAAATAAATTTGAGACGACCTATTGCTTTTCTAACCAAATTATCGACCATATTATCACCTGACACGTGTTGATCAATTGAGACGCCTAAATAATCAATGGAATCTTGCGGATTAATAGTCTGACCGTTGTATTTGAATCTGAAACCCTTTTCAATTTGACATGAGAACCAAACAAAAAACACTCGGTTTTACCAACATGGAGAGATAATTGATTATCCACAAGCCATTGATAACATGTTTGTAAACCGCTGCTGAGTTCCTGCGAAACAATCCTGTGATCTTTATTTGCGACAAGGATAACACTGTCATCAGCATAAAGCAGCAGTCTGTTACGTACTGAGCAAACCATGTCATTACTATAACAGAGGTATAGCAGAGGCCCAAGTAAACTCCCCTGTGGAACACCACAGGTGATTTTTTGAAACTCAGAAGAGATGCCATCAACCAAAACAAGCTGCCGTCTATCTGAAAGGTAAGATCCAAATAAATCAGGATTGATTCCCATGAACTCGAGCTTTGAACATAAAATTTGATGGTTTACGCTATCGAACGCTTTCTGCACTATACCAGGCCCCTAACACTTCATTCTAGACATTTTCCAGGTCCATTCCTTTATGTAATTTTGATGCGAGTAAAACGAATGGTTAAAGAAACCATCGAAAACCCTGGCTTCAAACTGGCGCTACGTCCTCGATCTTTGGGGTGGCAGTATTACCGAATATTTAACGGTGCGCAAAATAAATAATTGCATTGCGACCGTTAAATATTCGGTAATACTGCCACCCCAAAGATCGAGAACATTATTGTTAACCAATATGATAAACACACAGCGGAAGTGAATGACCAACTAAACGTAAAATTCACGAAATTTTGTATATAACACCAAAGCAATCGATTGAAAAATTATAAATAGGTCTACATCTCTCTTCTCATATAGCTTTCCAAATTTTCATTATCGAAATTTATAACGTTGAAGGTTGATCAAAGATTGCCGCGGCATTTCGGTTTTTTTCAATTAGTAACTGCCTCAGTAGCGCAGTCGGTAGCGCTGGTGTATTTACGTCCGGGAGAACAAAAAATGGTGTGGGTTCGAGTCCCGGCAAGGCCGTAATGTTTGCGAAGGAATTTTTAATTTAAATTTAATAGATGTCTACATATTTATGAAATAAAAATAATCTTGAAAATTATATTGCAAAAAAATAATAAAGAGCAGATCATCGACAACCACCGCAAAATTTCAATATCATACTGCCCTCTATAACATCTGGGACGCAGAAATTTAAAAACAAATTGGAGCCACGGTTTTAACGAAGTGTCATCTCCTATATTCATCCTCCTTGACTATACGTCAAGCAATAATATACCCACATAATTTCCTTTTGAGATTTCCGACTTAATTAGGTCAGTTAAATAAATGAGACATGTTTCTGTTGAAAAGCCAGGCCGAAATCCGGATTGAAATTGGTAAATTAGCTGTTTTTCGCAAAGGTATGTTTGAAGTTGGGAAAAAATACATCTTTCGAGGATCTTGGACATGCAGCAAAGAATACTAACAGGCCGGTAATTGCCTACTTCCAATCTACTGTTTTTTGGGGGGGTTTTGTAGAGAGGAATTATTTTTGCACACTTCAAGTCATCCGGCACAGTTCTAGTGTTGATGGATAAATTAACAATGTGAGTGACAACATGAGCAAGTTGAGGAGCCCCGTCCTTTAAGAATTTAGTTGACCACACTAGATCCTTTATGGGCATCAAGGTTAGTTAGTATTTTTAGAATGAAATCATCAGTAACTTGCTCAAGATTGAATTCATTAGGATTTACACATTTTTCCAAATAAAATTGTTTAAAAATGAATGAATCAGTGCAATATTTCCTGGATGGCAGAGGTAATTTACTTACCAATGTGGTGGCAATTAATAAAATTGCAAACTGAAAGTGTGTCATAACATAGTTTGCTGTTGACATTCAAAACAATCTTGCCACTGTTTTTGGATTTGTTATTGTATCCAAGATGTTTAAATGCTCCTTGGATTACCCATGTTGTTCTCGAGATTAGTTGGGAAAAACGACGCTTTCGCTTTCTTAATATCTCTCTGGACTTCATTGGGTAGATTTGTGAAGTCCTGGTAGGTAACATCACTGCTACCCTTAAGTAAAAGCTTACGGATTTTATCACGTTTTCGTAATTTCTCGAGAATGTCATTGGTCATCCAAGGTTCCGTGC
>JXSR01S023076.1:13914-27473 GCA_000969725.1 Ophiothrix spiculata
ATGCCCAGTACAGAAGCAAACTTGCCAATGAATTAAGTTGTGGTGCTACTAATGCAAGAAAGAGATAGCTATACTGTAAGATATATTTAGCTGATGGTATTGTTTTATGTATAAGAAAATTTGAGTTAGTGTAAATTGGTTCTATTTAGGATTCCTATAAGAAATATTTTATAAACCCTGTGATGGGCTAGTTATTTCTATCATTTTTTTTGCCTATTTATTGCTTAACCAGGTCTGTATTTCACTAAGCATGATGAGGAGGTAGCTGCTGCTTTCTCAATCTATTGTGGTATCAGTATTGTACATGTAAGTAGAGACAGTTTCAACACATTTTAGCAGGTTCACCATCATTTACTCTTAACAGACAAAAATCACACAATATCATACACAGCCCAATAAGTCCAAATATGTCATGCTAAGACATTATGCAATCGTCCACTTATCTATACACATGGAATCCCCAACTTGTCTGAGCCCCTCCTCGTATTACGTAGTATAAAGCCACTAATCTCACATGTGATGCAAGAGGTCTAGGGTTCATTCTGTGAGCTGCCTCCACCCCCTACTTGACATATTTGTACTTACTTAGTTTTATTTTGCCCCTTCTCTTTGATGGGAACTGTAACAGGTTAATGAGCATGTGTATTTTAAACCTAACACTCACAAATCCATGCAGAGCCTAATTTAAAATATCTGCTGTTGAATCATTGCACAATCATCCAAGTCATGCACACAAAATACCTGATTTTGCTGAGTTTCCGTTGTATTATGAAGCCCTTACCTTAGCCCACAACATCCTGGATATGCACCCTGGGCCTGGTGCGTGTGTTACACCCACTTTTCTTCCTCATTCCCTCTCTGATGTATTTGTACTTGATTAACTTTGCCCTTTCCAGTGAAAACATTGAAAACAGTTGGGATTAATAACATATGAGTGAGGATGATGACTTCCTGAAAAAGTGATTTGAGTGGTTTTAGAAAAAGAAATCCCTGATGTCATCACAAATTTATTTACAACATTTGACAGCAAGGCTCATAATTGTAAAAGTGGACATGCATGAAATTGAAAGGACACCTCCATAGTGGGAAAGACAGAATAATGGAAAGAAGTTTTGATTTTAGATGCAGGAGGAAACCGAAGTGCTCTGACAAAACTGCAAAGAGTATGGGTTGACAACCAAATTCACATGCAACCTTACTCCAACCAGGACCCCGGGGAAACGCTACTCCAACCCCCCTCCCAATACCAACATAGGATATTTTTAAGGGTAGTTTTCAGATGTAGCATCTTTATTTTGGCTTTTGCTACCTTTTAGGTGTTTTATATTATTATTATAATGAGAAAATAACCAAGCTAATTTTTTGCACTGTTTATGTTTCAGAGTTTACTCTGCAAGAAGATGAAAGATGCCCAGTACAGAAGCAAACTTGCCAATGAATTAATGATGTATCATATGAAGGTAAGATGCCCAGTACAGAAGCAAACTTGCCAATGAATTAATGATGTACCATATGAAGGTATGGCTGCCTCCCTCAGTGTTTAGGATCTCATTCCTTAAAAAGTATTTTAAGATTCAACCAACAGGACAACCAACAGGACACTCCTATCACCCATGACGTTTCATTTTTTGTGACTGATGATGTTTGACTTAACTAGATATTGATACTCTACAAACAAAACGTCTTTAATTTGCATACTTTTCCTGTTGTGGCCATAAATATGCAGATCCCTCTTATGTTAGTGTGGGAAATACATTGTGCATTTGGTGCACTTTCGTATGACAAAACAAATTCAGATAATATATGAAAAAGGGTTCCTTTAGTCACAATTCTTTATTTAAAATCATTTAGCTGTTTTAACTCAGGTCTGTTTTGAATTGAATCTTATAATATTGCTCTAGAGATATCAATAAATTCATGTGTGACAGATACTTATATAATAAGCGACCAGGGTATTCTTTATTCCAACTAGTCTAGATCTTGACCAGTAGTATTCTTTCCCTCAAAGGGATTTCAGACACACAAAGTCATGTCTTTGACTCAAGGATTTCGCGTATTCACAAAGTCTCTACAACAATTTTAAAAAAGGAAAATAAAAAACCTAAGGCTTTCAATACTGGTGTGCTTTACTAGCAACAGTGATACTCCCCACTTTTTTTCCAATCTTGGGTAGATTAAAAAAAGATAAACATGTGTCTCATTTCCGCCCTTCTCCCTTTATTTTTAAGATTCTTCAAATTTCTGTTTATTTTGTAAAATTTCAATTGTAACTTATTCTGAAAGGTTAAACTTGGTCAACATTCATATAAATGTGTAATGAAGCATTTCAAGTGATTTTTGTGGTCACTGAATGGGCCCAACTCTCAGAGCAAGAAAATAAAAAAGAAACCCTTTTCTTGGATATAATGTTGCACTGTTATGGTGCTAAACCTGTAAAATATATTTTAATTTTTACTTTGACTTAACCAAGTATTTTCTTTATTATAGGTCGGGGAAGAAGACTTAGCAGATGAATATACCAAGAAATCAATAGTGCCAAAACCAGAGAGCTTCCATCCAGAATTCGCAAAATTCTGCTATTCACCAAGGGGAATACAGGATTCAGAAACAATAGGGGTAGGTATCAATGTATGGATGTACAAATCCTGTGTGAGAGAGGAGCCACTCATCCCCTTCCCCTTCTTTGGGATGGGGTGAGGAGCCACTCAACCCCTTCCCCTGCTTTGGGATGGGGTGAGGAGCCACTCAACCCCTTCCCCTGCTTTGGGATGGGGTGGAATCACTCAATCCCTTCCCTTGGAGCCACTCAACCCCTTCCCCTGCTTTGGGATGGGGTGAGGAGCCACTCAACCCCTTCCCCTGCTTTGGGATGGGGTGAGGAGCCACTCAACCCCTTCCCCTGCTTTGGGATGGGGTGAGGAATCACTCAATCCCTTCCCTTGGAGCCACTCAACCCCTTCCCCTGCTTTGGGATGGGGTGAGGAGCCACTCAATCCCTTCCCCTGCTTTGGGATGAGGTGAGGAGCCACTCACAACCCCTTCCCCTGCTTTGGGATGGGGTGAGGATCCACTCAACCTCTCCTTTGAAGATATTAATTGCCTAGCTAGCTTCCATATTAAAGATGATCGCAGTGTTAATTTAGGGAGCAGTTTACAGAATTTGTTGGGTCAGTGGCGGGAAGATTTTGACAAAATGCGCGCTTGGTAACTAAGCGTAAGATTTGCGCCTTATACAGAAAACGCAACATGCGCACTTGTTTATTTACGCATTGTCTTACAGATAAGCACAGAACAACACGAAAATACTGCGAAATAGTATCAAGTGTTCCCGACTCAACGGACCTTCGGTGATCAAACTTTTTAAGTGTGTTTTCTTATGCTACAAATTTTTTTCACATACCGTACTGACGCGTGTATAATCCCATACTTCAATAAAGTCCCCCCCCCCCCACTAAATTTTCGTGAAATTAATGTAAACGCGTGTTAAGTCCCATGGGTATTTTTAGAGTAGTCGCCAAATTATCATTACCAAAATATTCCAATAATCATTTCACTGACGGCCATAAGTTGCCAAATGACCTTAAAATGATCAAATATCAAAATCTACTTCCAAAAATAGTCGCAAACTTTATCGAAAATGCAATGTCACTTGCAGGAAGATCGCCGATTTTTCTATGTTTTGTTGTAAACATCGCAATCTGTGAACTATTTTTTTGCATCTGTTGAATGTTCGTCAACAGATGGCGATGTTCACGGTTATATAACGGTAAAATTAAAGCAGAGTATGCTCTATCATTCTTGGCAGACATGCTCAATCGTGATTGTAACATGTCAAAATGGTGACTCACGAAGCCGCGAAAATAATATTACCACCTTAAACATCTATTTATAAATTTATGTAAGTTTCCCGATTTAAGTCCCACCCGTAATTTGAATAAAATCTGAGGTAAAAAAAGGGTGGGACTATACACGCGCCAGTACCGTATTTGTTACTTGTAGAATTTTTAATTTATTGGCTGGTCAATTATGAATGTCAAGTGAATGTCAAATCAAGAAAAAAATATGTGGTCACCGACTGTCGTAAAAAGATAGTGTGAGGTGAAATTACTTGGGTAAAATCTAAAAGCAATTTTCTATTAACTGACAAAAAATAAACAAAATCTACAGGTAGAAACTTATCACCTCTATTGTCCTGAAAATGGAATCTATTTAAGTACATGAAGGTATCGCAATCAAGTGGGCTATTTTCATTTACCGTATTTAAAAAACACTGGTAAAACATACAGCATGATTTGTATGTATAAAGATTTATGAGTGACAAATCCAAAATATTACTCACAAACTTTAAAGTATGAAACTATTTACGGAAGCATGATTTTTAGTTCAGTTCTACACAGTGATCCAAATTCTTTGTATGCAATAGTTCAAAATGCACCTAAATACTGTTGGCAAAAGTCCCAAAATCATCCAAAATTGCACCTGAATTGTAATGTGCATGTTTGTTGTCATCTTTGCTAAGAAAGAAGTTGAAATAGATACAATTAATTTGGCTATTTATTGTTTTCATTTAGAAGAAATAAAATATTGACTGCTTGATTGATACAGTACTTAAATTGTAGGTGATCTCAGAAACCAGCCATGTCCTCAGATTCACTGCTGGGAATATCATTGATTGATTTATACCATGCTCTCAAACCTCAAAACAATTAATATAAGTTGTTAGATATTTGATCTGTTTGTTTATTTAGATATCATGTGATTTCATTGTGTTTGATTTGTACATTTTTCATACAGGCTTTTAACTGCCATACATCTTTTTTGCAACAATGTAATAGTAGGTTGTAAGTGTTTGTGCTGTTTAAATACTGCATTGTATTCTGATGCATATAGAAACATCAAAAGCATGTTGGATGGTATTTTGACTGCTATAAGAATGCACAGAATTTAGAATTGGCATGACCTGAAAGAATGGATATATTGATGAAAGTATTAGCCTATGCCACTATAGTATGTATGTACTTCCAGGCATGCTGACTAACCCATTTCTGTTAAAAAATTGTATTTTCTATATAAAAATGCCTCTTCATTTAATCGGAGTTAGAATTTGAACTTATCCCGCCCTAATTCGATGCAAAACAATGCCAAGCTACTTTGCAGGTGTTGTCGCCTCAGCAATGCTGTGCTTGGTTATCTCTTGTTAATGACATTATTGGACTATAAAAGATACCTTTCCTACTAAATCGTCCAAATTGGTACAACAATTAATTCCTGGTCCTATTCTACTTGTACAATGAAGTCACAACTTTAGGATAATCTTTCAAGAATCATCAATTGAATTTTGTAGTCGTACAACTTTGTATTGGGGTTGTTATCCACTCTACTCAAAGTATCACTCAAAAATGGTCAGCATTTAGTCAAAGATAAGGAAGAGTTGCAGTATATGCGACATGTAGATCATTGAATAATCGGACAGGAAAGCATTTCTGTATTTTTTTTCTTAGTTTTATTTATATCTGATCATTGACCATGCATGCTAATTTCTAATCTGTGATGTATTGGTAAATTGCACACCAAGAACAACCTACTCTTGTAGTTTCCAGCAATTTCAATATTGTTAAAGTGTTCATTACCGAGACTTCCATTTTTTCTTTCACAGGCCTGCATAAGTATGTTTGAAGACATGGGTATGGTATCAAGGTGGCGTATCAACAGGAACACGCTAGCAAGATTTATCATCCTGGTCAAGCGAGGCTATCGAGACCCGCCGTATCACAACTGGTACCACGCCTTTTCTGTTGGGCATTTCTGCTATCTGCTATATAAGAATATCAGCCAACTCAACATGCTAGAGTAAGTTTTATTATGATGGTCTATACTTCTTTGTCTCACGTCACACCACACTGACTGAACAAAGACACAAGTATGGCAAATCGGTTGTAACAGTTTGTTGCCATGCCCTTACATTTTGCTTATTGGTTTATCTTGAGAGTTAAACACAACCACTGGGCAGCTGGTGTTTGTGGGACTGGAAATATCATGCAGGTAAACAATAAAGGGGTATTGGACAAGTTTATTTGTATACAGCTTGTCCCATGCAACAAGCAAATAAAAAATATTCAAAATACTTGCCTATTTTGATATTTTCACAATGATATATGTTTTTAATTGTCTAGTTATTACTCAACAACATGGGTTTTATCCCATCTAGCTTGAGCACTCCAGTCCAAAATTATTTTGAAAATATGGACCATTGAAATCTACCTTGGTCTGTTTTGTGAGATAAGACACACCATAATGAGATGCAGCATTTTATTCATGCAGCAATATTATTATTTCTTTCTTTCTTTTCAGTGATATTGAGATCTTTTCCCTGGTAGTAGCTGCCTTCTGTCATGATTTAGATCATAGGGGAACCAACAATAGCTTCCAAGTGCATTCGGTAAGGTTGATATTTAGACACTAGCCGTAGTATTCAGTGATACTGAGATCATTTCACTGGTAGTAGCTGCCTTCTGTCATGATTTAGATCATAGGGAAACCAACAATAGCTTCCAAGTGCATTCGGTAAGGTTGATATTTAGACACTAGCCGTAGTATTCAGTGATACTGAGATCATTTCACTGGTAGTAGCTGCCTTCTGTCATGATTTAGATCATAGGGGAACTTACAATAATTTCTAAGTGCACTAAACAAGAGTACCAAATATCAGAAGCTTAACTTTCCAATATGGATATAATTATAATACCAAAGAAGGATGATACAGAATATGTCCTGCTCAAGATCAATTTATGAATTAATCTTGTGTCATTTTATCATCTCCTCAATTTAATTTATCCTTTAAACTGAATGCAACTGTGTTCATGGCATCAGTTGCTTGTCAAAATTATGTTGCCTTGCTTAAAGGAATCTGAGCTTGATTAGACCCAATGGACAAAGTCAAAAGACATTATCAGGCTATAAACCTTCTAAATCTAAAACTTAAGAAAAGAATAACAAGAATTACAATGGAACTTTTTCATAATGTTCTTTTCAGGGATCTGTATTAGCAGCTCTATACAGCTCAGAAGGCTCTGTTATGGAGGTAAGATTTTTGATGATGTTAGATAGGTACAGTTCTGGTAAATCTTTGACTTTGAAGCTGTAACGCAGGTGAACAGCTTGCTGTGTTGTATGTTAGTTTATTTTCTGTAACTAAACTTACAATTTATTTTCTTTAACTAAACTCACAATTTATTTTCTGTAACTAAACTCACAAATGTAACTTAAAGTCAGTGCCATAATACAATGGACAGTGTTAACAAAATGTAGGGTGTGGGTATACATAGCATTTAGATCTTAGAAAAAAGATACAAATAGAAGTGGTATGCTAATGATAAACAATTCACCCGGCCCGTCACAACTTTTTTGGAAAATTATCATAAATATGCTAATTTATTGAAAATATTTGCATACCTCCGCAAACGGGTTGGAAACCCGCCATCTTGTTTTACCACTTATACTGATTTTCGTAACTTAATTTTGCTTGATTTTACTTAAAAGACGACATTTTATCATACAACAACTACCGTTAACACAACATCGACTAGTCAGAATTATAATAAATATACTAAAAATGGTTAAATTCTTACCTTTTTGCAACAATCGGGTAAAAATCCTCAGTAATTTCAGTTCTCAGCGAGGCAAAATATCACAACAAAATCAATTCTGTAATTGTAAACAACTTCCACATCCCGTGAGCACTACGCGCGCGGCTATAAGCGTTTCACAGTCAACGCGTATCTTGGCGCATACGGGGGTACTGTTTGTACGCAGAGCATGGCGCGGTCTGCTTTTTAAAAGGAAATAGATTAATATTGATTATGTTTTTCGCGTATTTCATAATGTTGGAGGCTTATTCATGAAAAATACCGCATATTTTATGACGTTGGTAGATTTTTGACCATATTTGGTCCCTCCAAAAGCGGGTGATGTCGCAGTATTCATGAAAATTATGCGGTTTAAAGTGTGACGGACTTAAAGGGAAGCCTTCACATCTATGTTTTTAAAATCTATGATTTAGATACAATAGGACCCTGTACACTGGATTTTTGTAAAAGGAATAATGGTACAGACTCTACTGTTATAGTGGTGGTATTTGAAATATGTGGGCTGCTCTGGCAAAATGAGAGGAAAGTTACAAATCTAGTTTTTGAATACATGGCATCTAAAGTAAAAAAGGGTGAAAAGGTCAATTTTTGTTTTTTTACATAAAACGCATTCATGCTAAGTGTTTACCTAAAACTTAAGTTTTGTAGGTCAACTTTGACGGGAAGTGCAATTATTCACGGTTAATTGATTGCATGTTGCTATTATACACTGTAGTAATCAGTATCTTTGAAATCGATTTGCAACTAATTTTCATTACAATATATTCAGTGGACTGCTTCAGATTTCGATCTCTAAATGAAAAATGGAGAAAGAAAGTGTCACATATCATTCAAAAACTGAGATTACATAGAATTAAAATATAGCATGAACTCAATTTTGAAATTTGCGACTTTCCTCTCATTTTGCCAGAGCACCTGTCATAATACTAATAATAATGGGATTTTTATAGCGCCTTTAACTATGTATGCAAAGTGCTGTCGCAAATTATTATTACGCTGTCATCAGGAAACCGTCACATTTATTTCGCTTCAACTAGGGTAGCTGCATGGCTGATGCCCTCACCCTGTCTGCACTTTTTTCATTGTAATGTTACCTAGAAAAGCTCCCCAATATTGCTCGTGTTGACGAAGCAATTGAGATTAAATGCCTTCTCCAAGGACATAACCTGTTGGCCGTAGTGGTTTTCGAATTCGCGACCTACTGATTCGGGGTCCTGCATTGTTCCACTAGACCACACAAGCTCTCATAAGTGCAGCTGTTAATTTACCTCTCAACGTACCAAACCATTGGTCCAATATTATGGAAAAACAGACATATATATAATTTATCATCATAGATTCACTTGTCTTATACAGAATTGATCATGCCTGTTAACTTTTACATAACATACGTCATATCAGTAGGTCGGCAAAGCAGTTTTCCCTTTTCATCTTTGCAGCACAGGCTCAATTCCCCTCAGTTCAGCCAAGGTTGTAGGTGAATTGTCCTTGCAGATTTTCTTGTAGTATTTTGGTGTCCTTCTGTTAATAGAATCAAAATTTCTGCCGTTCACTCTCTTAAGGCGTAAACGGTTTTCCCTTTTCATCTTTGCAGCACAGGCTCAATTTCCCTCAGTTCAGGCAAGGTTGTATTGAATTTGCAGTATTTTGGTGTCTTCCTGTTACTAGAATCAAAAATTCTGTCGTTCACTCACTTAACCCATGCAGATATGCACTTTAAGTATTAGCCTGGCTTTCAGCCGAATGTTATAAATAAGATGTGTGTTAAATAAAACATGTTCATACTGATTGAGTTTGCAAAATAAAGCAGCAAAACTGATCATTTTATTCTTGCACATAGTAGGCTTTTAATAGAGTCTCACATTGTGAATTCGTTTGCCACTAAAATACGACAGCTAGAGCAAAATAATGTAGTAATGTTCTTATGCTTTTATTTTAACAGAGACATCATTTTGCACAGGCTATGTGCATTATCAACACTGAAGGCTGTAACATCTTTGAAAATCTTTCACGAGAGGTAAGGGATAAATGGAAACATTCAGAGGGTGATTTAAGATCTTCCCACAATACACAGTAACAGCTCAGTGAGCATGATTGAACTATTATGTTCAGTGAGGTCAAATAACTACTGCTGTGCATTTGTATGGGAAAGATATTGAATTTCATACTAAATCAAACTGTATTATTGGTGTGAAAACTTCAAGCGACCAAAGATTTGTTTACATATTCATTGAACTAGTAGTGTTACCTTTCTCAAGGTAATTTTAAACATCTGGTCGCTTCAATAATAAATGTACTGTGTCAGATTTAAAACATACATTTTACTCTGTATGTTCTATGGGAAATGGTTCTCACTGTGGGTTGTTTTGAGCTTTTGATTTCAAATTTTGAATGGAATTATGGGAAGTACTTAAAACACCTTTCTGGCCCTCTAGGGGCACCTAACATTAAAGGAGCATGGTCCGATTGCCTCATCTTTTATTCAAACTTGTTGAGATTTTGGTACCAAAATGCTGCTCATATTTTTCTCATAACCCATGTGAAATTTCACGGCTGAGTTATGTTTTGTTTTGGAGATATGTATGAAAATGTGTCTTATTATGGTAACCATAATTAATTTTACACAGTAACATACAGGCAGCTCTGAAATACAAAATTGTCCATAAAATCAAAATGGATTGACCGGTTTAGCTGAAATTTGAAAATTAGACCTCTTGAGTGATCATCTTTCATATGTCATTGAAAAGTAAATTTTAAGAAATCAGGCCAAGCTCCTTTAATAAACCATCATAGTCAGAATAAGCTGCTTGAATTTTCTACAATTAGCAGTTAGTTCCTTGCATAGGGGGATTCCAGCACATTTTAATTTGGTACCAGGAGGACTTGAACTGGTGACCTACAGCACTTTGAGTGCCTTACAAAATAAGCTTGACTGTTACAAGGACGGTCCTCTATAGGATACAGGAAATGTGGCACACATCTGTAATTTAACATTACATACTCTTGAGTTATTGTTTAGATCAGAATTTGTATTGTGTTTTAAATGCAAAAAGAAATATAATTCACTTTCTTGGAGGAAAAAACAATCATTGGACAAAAAGAATTGATTATATTTCTAATAATTACTTGACAAATTATTACAATGGAGGATTCACAATTCTTTTATGTAAATGCAAGAAAAATTTGTCATGTGAGTGCAAGAAAGTAATATCTGCAATAGCTGCCATTTGTCATTAATTTTGATTGAACACTATATATTCCCCATTCTTTGGTCAGTGGTTCTTGAAATGGTTCTTCAGGTGATGCTGTCACCTGAAGAACCATTTCAAGAACTACTGACATATGACAGGGACATTTTGAGGAATTTTTCATATTCTAGTGACTAGGCATTAAATAAATATAATTTAAGGCAGCCATTCCAGATACGACTTTCTTGCACTCACATGATGAGTTGTAAGTGCAATGGCTGCCATTTTCATACATTTTATTTCACACTGTACATTGTCCACTCTTGGTTTAGCTCTTGAAATGGTTCTTTAGGTGAATGTCATATAAGAATTTATTCTGTAGGACATTTTTGCATTTTTAGTGAAAAGGTGACATATGGCAGTCATTTTAGATACCACAAGTTTAAGCATTCACATGACAGATTGTTAGAAAGAATTTTGATCAAGTTAACTATAGTATTGATATATTCTTTACACCATCATTCAGGACTACCAGAGATCGCTGGATCTTGTACAAGATATTATCCTAGCAACAGACTTGGCTCATCATCTGGGAATCATCAAAGACCTGAGGAAAATGGCCAAAAGTAAGTTATCTCTAACTTGGAAATTAGCTCCCTGTAAACCATGTCCAGAGTATTCAAACAATCAAGTTTCTATGCAATCCGCGGGTACGTGTAATGCAAAATTTAAATTGCCTGCCAAACTCACGCATTGTGTAAAGACCTCAGGAGGATGTCTTCTTTTGGTCTAGTGATATGCCTCATGGTAATTACTGGTAGAGGAAGTGGGTGAGTTACATTCTCTCCTTTACAAATTGGTGGCAGCTGGTGGTTCCTAAGGTTTCTGAACGCCTAGGAGGATCCTTCATTAAATTGAGTTCCGCGAGTATGGGATTGTCATGATTCAGACGCGAGTGAGGGAGGGAGTAATGTCTCGAAGGTACAAGTTTATTTAGTGTATAGACCTGATGGGAAGTCCTCTTTTAGTCTATACGTTACCATGCTCGCTTCAGATGTGAATGATACGGGTTTGAACCCCAACTGGGACGCAAATTTGTTTAGTGCTGGTATGCTTCGTGGTAACAGAGTAAGTTGTTTGATTACATTTGGCTCATTACAGTATCTCTCTATGGTCAAATTTTAAAATTTAAACTACAGTAATAAAATCTTAAAAATCGAATTTTAGAATAGAAGTTATTGCAGTAGACAAAGAATGATGCAACAATTATGCAGGTCACAAGATACGTTCTCATGTCTGAATTACTACAATTCCATGCAATCAGACATTTAATTAAGCAAGGGATCCAACACGATCTAGGTCTTGGGTTCTGCTAAATTTTAGGCCAAATATTTTACTGTTTTCTTTTACTTTGTATTTACTTTTATTGCATTGAGCAATATTTGGGTCAATTCACTAAGGGATTTCTTGACTTTATTCCCTCTTCCTTTAAAGATAGGGTGAAAATGTGTTTTTTCACCATGATTTGAAACAGGGACCTCCCAATTTCACATGACACCCATCGGTTGCCACCACTTAGTTACTGCCCAGACCGTGATTTTGTTCCGCCATAGAACTCCTTGTCTATGGTGTATTTGAACTTAGCACATTTAATTTTGTTCAGTGAAATTTACTGAGACCTGGATCAGTTAGGGCTGACTGGCTTTTACAATTTTTATTCAAATAGTAGATGTGCCACACAATACTAAAAAAAGTTGAAAAACGGGGATTGTGTATATGATTTTACTTGATAACATTGCTCACACATTGTGTCAATGTAAAATTTGTAATTGCAGATGGCTTTGATACCAAGGATCCCAAATGTCACAAGCTCCTATTGTGTCTACTCATGACATCAGCAGATCTGTCAGATCAAACTAAAGGCTGGAAAACAACCAAAAGGATAGCGGTAAGTATTTTGGAGGCACTTTGCATTGATTTTGGTGCATTTTCCCATTTTTTGTACTTTGGTTTGACACAAAATAAAACTAAAAAAATTATTGTAGGCTTGCAGAAGTTATCTTTGTCTTAATGATTACAAATGTATGGAAGATACATCAAACTTGACCATTGCTCTATATATAACATTTACAATGTAATTAAGTCATGTCCTAATTTGGAGTACTGTGGTGCTGTGGTTAGAGCATATTGGACTCATAATTGAGAGGTTGTGGGTTCAAACTCTTTCCTGGCCACCACAGTGTTGTGGATAAACAACCTTGAGCAAGATTCTTTATCCACATTGTACAGTTTTGTAACATTTACATTTTTGTTGTTAATTCTTCGACAGGAGCTGATCTACCGTGAGTTCTTTTCACAGGGTGATTTAGAGAAAGCAATGGGCCTACAGACACCAGAGATGTATGACAGAGAGAAAGCATGTATCCCAGAACTGCAAATCAACTTCCTGGATCATATAGCCATGCCAGTGTATGAGTAAGTATCCCAGAACTACAAATCAACTTCCTGGATCATATAGCCATGCCAGTATATGAGTAAGTATCCCAGACCTACAGACCAACTTCCTGGATCATATAGCCATGCCAGTATATGAGTAATTATCCCAGACCTACAAACCAACTTCCTGGATCGTATAGCCATGCCAGTATATGAGTAAGTATCCCAGACCTACAAACCAACTTCCTGGATCATATAGCCATGCCAGTATATGAGTAAGTATCCCAGA
>JXSR01S023077.1:16712-30698 GCA_000969725.1 Ophiothrix spiculata
CCCCCCACACTTCAAAATGAAATGACGCCCATGTATATGACACCTTAAAAGGTTCACATGTCCGTTTAGTGATCAAGGGGATGGGTCCATGGGACCCAATAACGAAACAGCACTAAACGAAAGAGCGCTTTCGCAAAGGAATTTACCACACAGGTAAAGTACTTCTGAAGTAATAAAACAAAGATAAAAATCGAAAGACAAACAAACCGTTTCAAGATTGCGACCATAAAACTAATTTGTCGTGTCGCGTGAGCATTATCCCGCAAAAAATTCACTTCCCGGTGGAATTTTTTAATAACATTTGACTTATATATGCACTATGTAAGTACAAATACATTCCTGAAATAAAATTTGAAAAATAAAATTGTTTGGTTACGATTTTATGGAAAAAAACGAATTTGGAGAGCGCCCTCGAAAATACTTTATTTATGCTAATTATCATGGGAGGGGATGGGTTGATTTGAATTTTTTTGCTACCAAGTGAAGCGTATAGTGCAGTTATATATACAATTACATGCGAAGAAAAATAACTTCGTAAAACATTACAATTATAAATTACAAAAAACAAATGTTGGGATCATATTGACCACTTAAGTGTTAACTAAAACTTGCTGTCATGTTGAACGTTTTCCAATACGACTTAAAAAATGACTCTATATAATAAAGTACCATTAATCAATAAATTAACGTTCATCGAAACTCATTTGCGACATTAATCATTGGCATTGTCTGGTATTCCCTTTTTTTTGTTAACCATGTATGATCTATCTACCTATTTAAACACATACAGCGTTTAATTTGCAGTATGGAATATCGATAGGTGATATGTGTGCCCGGATAAATTTGATAATGAGTCAAACGTCAAATGACCAATTACATCGCCCCATGTGCAATATTCATCTTTACTTATTACCGTTCTAAATACGTTTTATCAATTTTTGCTATAATGAATACAGTTCTGTTACATTATAAGGTTCCTGGGTGTCAACGACTGGTGATCTAGCTAGATTAGGAGAAGAGCGTCAACCTGAGAGAAAGTTATTCCACGAAGATGGATCTGTATTCTTGAAATATACCTAGTGAGTATTATAACTTTGTATTTACAAATTCACCTTTTTAGTCGATAGAAATGTGAAAAATTATTTTTATTTGTTATTCGATAGATTTTAAATGCAGCTAATTTTCCTCGAGCAAAACAAATTATTAGTAGAATAACCTATATAGTATATGCTTTTATATACATGTTAAATCAAGGTTTATAGCAACAAACGAGATGAAAAATAGCCTTTTTAGTGATGGCTCACCCCTAAAGTGGGGACTTTGCAGATGATATCAATTTTGATTTTATCATTGCATCTGTTAGAGCATTTTCTAAGCTCTAAAATGACACATTACCTGTTGAAATTGATCAAGGCTATCAAATTTTACAACAAAAAGTTGGAAATTCCTATTATTTTCTTTATTTTTTGCTACCTATTTTCATCAGTTTCTCGAAAAGTGTTTTGTCGCAAAGTCCTCCTTTTCGGGGTGAGTCATCACATATTTATACTACTCTTCCCTGTCTACATGGTCTACTAACTTAGGGAGCAGAGTGAGACTGAATGTAGTAATCGAATCGCCTGTACATTTAATACTTATGACACTAGGTTTGTTCAGATTAATTGTTTACAAAACCATACCTCTCAAACAAAGGAAAAAATCAGCATACGGTATTTGAGTTTTAGTTTCAATTTTGAAACTGATATCCTAGTACCATTTAGGACTGTCGTCGACAGAGTTTATGTTGACATTTATGTCGACAGAGAGCTTATTGCGACATGCCGACAGAACTGAGTTCCATCGCGACATAAATCATAATGTTTATGCACCTCATAATAGGACTGATAGTCAAGGAAATAACAAGCAAGGGGTCAATCAAATGATGCAAACACTTTTAATGCGTGTTAATCTTATAAGATATTTTAATCATAAGGTTCGCCAGACGAAAATGAAAAAAGGGGATTTGCTTGTCTGAAAATGAAATATATTTCGCCCGTCCGAAAATTAAACAAAATGAACATCTAGTCAGAACATAGTCAGCTATTCCTATATATAGTGCACCAGTCCGAAATTGAAATAAGTTCGCCAGTCCAATAACTAAGTATACGGTTTACCAACTCGAAAATAAAATATTTGGTCCATATGAAATCAGATTTGGCAGTCTGAAAAATTAATAATGTTTAATAGCCACGCCGAAATTGAAACTGGATTAAAGTGATATTTTATAAAACCTAATACCGTACAAATTACATTTTTGAAACTGTGAACCTTATTATTTTTAAACTCACGAACATTATTTCAATTTCGTTCTAGTGAACCTTATTTCATTTCTTTACAAGCGAATTGTATTTCATTTTCGGATTAGCACATCTTAGGACTGTCGATCTTACTTAGTTGTTCAGACTACTAGACGCTATTTCAAATTTGGATTAATGAAGCCAATTCTGTAGACTGTACGATCTTATTTCAAATTCGGACTAGTGGAAATACGTTTTAGAACTAATGAACAACATTCATTTTAGTGCTATTTTTGAGAAAAGATGTTAAAGGTCAACTCTTTTATTTTCTTTATATTGGCATGGTGGCAGAAATAACAGTCTTAACAAACATTTTTTATCATGTCTTTAAAAGTTTTTATTGTACAATCTTCAAACTTTCAGAGTATGTTGCTAACATCATGTGCTTCCAAAATATAGGTTTTGATTAAAAATCAGAAAATGGCTAATTTGCATAATTAATTACTTAATTAGCAGTATTTTCCTGATTTTCCACCATGTTATCAGATATTTTTTTGCAAATTTTGGGCAAACCTCTATGAGCAGAACTTGTGTTCACCCTTGGGCACACACCGCCCAAATGTTTGGCAAAACTATAGCAGAACTTGTGTTCAAGGGCCAACTGTTCGGCAAACTCGATACAGCGTTCTGGCAAAAGCGCGTGGCCAACTGTTGTTTTTGTAATTGATAGAGCTGCATATGTTATATTTTTGCAGTGTATACACAAGACCTATTCATATGTAGAGACTTCGGAGTGTAAAGAAGCTGTTATGGATTGTAATTTAAACTTAATGCAAAAAAGTAAGTTATTTTTTGTAGCGTGACACAATTGTTTATCTATAATTAACCATTGTTTCTTGGCTTGCAGATCAATAGACCACTCGCATAGTTGCAATATGTGGAATACATTCAAGCAGCGTGTAGTTGCTACAGTTATTGTTATTTTAACAGGTATGTAGCCTTGTTTCAGTAAATCTTGCTTCACCGTACCGTAAACCGGGGTGACTTTTTGCGCTTTTTTACAGCTTTTGCTATTTTTTTTATTTTCAACATAGATAAATTTCTGATATTTTGCTTTAAAAATACCTCCTGGGGCATATCTTTTTCATGTTACATTTTTGTAGAACTAACTGTTTTGTTAAATATATATTTTTAATTTTTTAAGTACTGTTCAAAGTCACCCCGGCATGGGATGACTTTGAACAGGACACATTTTCCTGGACAGTGTGAGATGAATACATTCCAAGAACTAGAAAATATCATTATCCCACAGAAATATATTGTTTTTCATTACAAAAATACAAAAATGGGTGATAATACAAACACAGCGCCCAAGACTTGAAAATCTGCTAAAGGTATATATTTATATGGGAGATATAGGTGTTCAAAGTCACCCCGGGATCGTTTTTTCTCAATGCAGAGAATAAGAAAGAAATTTACAAAATTATTTTCATTCATTATTGTAAACTATTATATTCCTGATCCAACCATATTAATATTAACTTCATTGGATCAGTGTTACCATGGTAGCAATTGAGATTATTCCCACCTATGAAAATTGTTATAAATTTGGCAAAAAAAATTATATCATCAAGAATGAGATAATGGCTGATTAATTTGACCAACTCAAAATGTTCAAAGTCACCCCGGTTTACGGTACAATAATTGAAAACATTTCTTGCAATAATCTCTATTTATCCTACAAATATTAAAGTATTCAAGTTGACTACCTTTTTGTTTTGTTTCACTGGGTGTGACTTTATAACACACGGTGGCACGTGCAAGTGACGTCATTTCTTGCCTTCGATGTCTTAAGTTATGATCTTGGTTACAACATTACCATTTATCGAAAGTCTGCCTTTGTTTAACAATATTAATTACCTTTATGTAAATAAGAACCATGATTTTTAAGATTGAATTAGAATTTATATAAACGATAAAAGACGTATTACATTACGTTTTAAGTGATATTTTTAATTGTTTAAGCTTAGGACTTTTCCATTAATTTTTAAGTGATATTTTTGATGGCTTATGCTTACGAGTCAACTTGCACATTTGCCATGTTTGGTAAAGGTTGTGTAGCGAATGATTTACTTTGAATATAATGTGCAACTTACCTGTTAATAGCGCTTTAAAGCAATACTATAAGATTTTGATCAAAAATGGTTTATGATAAAAACATCATAAAATGGAGGAATGTGACTATCTCAAAGCATTTTCAAGGGTATTTTGTGAAAAAAAAAATTGTTTTGCCTCCAAAAATGGATTAAAAGCACTTGCATGCTTTCCTATACCAATACATGAGGAATTAAATTCGGGATCCCGAATTTAATTCAACAAATAGCCATAACAGAAAAAGTAAACATCTTTAAGCTAAATCGTTTGGAGGGTATTCATACCTACCAAAAACAAGCCCAATAAGCCCCAAAAATCAAAAGTCATGGGTGACAGGGGGCACTTCATTTTTAACACTTTATATAGTATTGCTTAAAATTGTTCGCTCTCATTTCTTTCATATTAGATAATGTGTTTTGTATCAATGCCCGGATCTGTGAAATTGGAACAGGACCGCATCAGGATCATTTCAAGTGTGTCAAGATAGTCATGGGTAGTATGCACGCCATAAAACCAAAACGCCCTTCCACTCCAATTTACGTCGACAAACCTTTCTTGTCAGATGATATGGAGTTCATCAGAAGTCATTATGGCATGAGATGCGCTAAAGCTAATGACGTCACAATCAGTACCGATATAAACAGCGTTTATAATAATCGAGCTACCACTGATACATTATCTCAAAGCAGAAACAGCGTTAATAATAGTCAACCTGATGAAAATACGCATCACAGCAGCACAATACAGAGCAACACTGATACGCTGCTAAGCTCTAACACGAAGATTATAGATAATTCATCTGTTGCCACAACCAGTGATCCTGACCACTTGACTGCGGGTAAATGCCTTTTTATTATTTCTTTCATTATTTTTACCTATTACCTAATTCACTTTACAGTATTTCTTTAAGACAAAATGAATTTATTTATGTAAGTGCATTATGACCTTACCCGAAGTGATAGAGACCTTATATCATAACATAAAACTGCAAATGATATGATCTTTGAATTACTTTTTTTTAAACTCCCACTCAATAACAACTTTTGACAGATCATACAATGTGTGCCAATAAAAGCGCACGATTTTGTACGCTTTTTTCTGAGAGAATAAGGCTTCGTTTAATATAAAAAGAATTATCAAGTTTTATTATACATAATCACATCTTCAAACAAGTTTTTTATTTTGTGAAATTTAGACCCTTGGTTCTAAAGTCATAACAAATTCCGTGAAGCCCTTAATAATTGGGTTGGTCTGATATTTATCACAATTTCATATAATCAATATCAAAAGTATGTTGCAATAAAGGCAAAGTAGCTTCATCTCCAGATGAAACAAAACCACATTATTTGTGTTGAGTGACAAGAAGGTGTCTAATCAAGCAAAAAATAATCAGAAAAACTTTTAAAAACTGTAAGAAATAATAATGATTGTTGTTACCTCTCAAATATTTCATGTTCAAAGTTTCCCGAAACCGGAATGTTAAATTCTAGTTCTGAATGAATATCATAATGTGAACCAATATAATTGATGTGGCCCTTAATTTCCATGTTTATTTTTGATACGATGTGTGTCTTTTTTCTGAAAGTTACAATTGACACACGGTACTGCCTCTGAGTCAGGCAGTTTTAATAATTCATTTTGGTTTTACAATAAGGGACCAACATACGAAAGCCTTTGACTTTTTTGTTCGTTTTTACGGGTTTAAAGCGAATGCCAGTAAACCCAATTTGTTCCAGCGAATGGTTTGCCTATATGTGTAACAAAATATTTTAATACATGACCTTTCTTATTCCTTACTTGATTTTAATATAGCCTAATTGATTAATCATTGAAGGTCTGAACGTGCTTAGGCTATTCAGTCTTTTTTGTTTGGCATTGGGTAAATAGATTTATGATTCAGCATTGATCAACAATTCCTTTTTCATTTGCTTTCCTGTAGGAATTTATTTTTGGTCATTGTTCATTGTTTAGCATATGTCTCGACAGATAAGATGGCTGCTAAAAATCCATCAAAAGTCCCATCCTTCTGGTCAAATTCAGTGCTTTAATAGCAAAAAGTTTGTTGTTATCCAACAGAGGTTCTTTCTGCGTTTCTAGTCCTAAGCTTTTGGTCTTGTGTTGGAAACGCGGGAGATATTTGTGGGAGGTTTTTAGCACTATTGTTTCTTATTACTGTACCAACTTACTTGGAAATTGCTCATGCTTAATGCATTATTGAAATAGAATAAGAATACGAAAATGATGGTAAATGTATTGAAATTCAGACACCTACTGCAGGATACATATCTGTCCAGCAGAGAGCTGCATAATATGTTTTGTTTCGCAGCGATCACTTTTCAATATACACAATTTTATGAGTTGATAGGGATAACTCTGCAATAATTAGATGTTAATACTTAAATGAGACTTGAAAACTGTGGGATTCTGCCACAGACTTATATACTGCTTCGCTAAGTACAATTTGAATATATGTTAATGTAATCTGGAATTTCAACAGTGGCAACTTCTCGTTGATTAAGTGCCAGTATTGCAACAAATATTTGCAGAGGTTTTCCTTTGTCTCCTTTTACCACGATATTTGGAAATTATAACATTTATGGATTGTTAAAATAGTGCAATGAATACTGTAGTTGATGTTTTTGGTATACATTTAATGACTCAAAACTCTGGGATTCTGCTGCAGTTTTATATGTACTGCTTTCCTGTTCCAAATAAAATTGGATGGAAATAATGTAATTAAAATCTTCAATTTAACTAGTTCCAACTTTCTCTTTAGTTAAATGCTAGTATTGCTAAAGATATATCCAGAGGTTTTTCTGGCGTGTGTTTCCTATTACCCAGATACTTATTTATTCAGATTTATTGCACTATCTAAACAAAATGATATTGAATGATAGAGATGCACCAACATTTTGACTCCTAGTGCAAGATGTACATCTGTCAGATAACTGCCTAAAATGTGTTGTTCAAATTCATCGTGTACATATTTGGTTCTGATATATGAATTAACTCTGTAATTTGTTGATAATTAAATCAGAAGTAACCACTGCAGGATTTGTTCTTTTCAGCCGATTGAAGCCTATTATGTTCTGCTTTGCTGAACCGAAATTAATTTGCATTAAGATGATGTGATTGAATTTGTAAATTTCAACAGCGCCAGTTTTGTCTGGTTAAATGCCATTATTGCAATAGTTACTTGCAGAGGTTTTTCGTTCTTTTGTTTCTGTGAATATTGAAGGATAGAGATGCACAAAAACTTCGACTCTACTGCAGGATGTACATCTATCCTGTAGATGCCTAATGTGCTCTGTTTCGCGGCGATCAAAATTTAATATGTACAAATATGGTGCTGATATATGAAATAACTCTGTAATTTGTTGATAATTAAACCAGACTTAACCTATACGGGATTCTTTTTTATCCAGCTGATTAAAGACCAATATGCAAGATGTAATTTGAGTTTAGTTTATGTGAATGAACTTTTACTTTTTAACAGTGTCATCTTTTGTTTGGTTAACTGTCAGTATTGCAACAATTATTTGCAGAGGTATTTTGTTCTTTTGTTTCTTATTACTAAACTACTTGGAAATAATTGAACAAAATTAAGCCAGAATATTAAATAAATAGATGCACCAAAGTTTCGACTCCCACTGTAGGATAGAAGCCTGTCCGACAGATAGCTGCCTAAAATGTTTTGTTTCGCAGCACTCATATTTCAAGATATATTGAATTGGTGCAAATAGAATTTATGTTGAAAATGTATGCTAATAAATAATCGTTACACATAACCACTGCAGGATTCTGACTGTCCAGCAGAGAGCTGCCTAATGATGTTCTATTTCGCAGCGCCGAATATTACATAAATTCAAGAAATGTAAATGAAATATCATTTTGAAATTATGACTTATGTGATAAGTTTGAGAATTAAATGCCATCTATGTTGAGCATAACAGCTTCAGCAAACCTTTCGTCTCTCATGTTTTCTTTATACCATGAGTCTAGTGAACAAAGAGCTGGTGCTAACATAAGTACCTTAACTAAAAGTATTTTTGATAAAAAACTCTTTCTTCAAATTAATCATCTGTTTGGTTTCCAATGAAAGTAATAAATGAATAATCCTTTTTAAAACTACACAAATTGTAAAATGAATTACATCAGTTTAAAGGTGTTGATTTCTGGGATGCATATCACCACAGCCAAATTAATAAAATTCACAAATCGGACCAGATTAAAATTTGTGCTCCATTTTCAATGCGCTGTATCTCCGTACAGGGATATTAAAATTGGACGAAATAAAATGCATAATGAAGGGGAGACGTTCTTTTTTAATATATGATATGATGAAAAAATAAAAGTAATATGAGCTCGCTTTTATTTTTAATATTTTTGTTTTCCAATCTTGCGTTTTTATGTCGAGTGAAGTTCATTATGGTGTTATACTGATGTTTTCAAACATTTTGTTGATATACATTAAAAACATCAAGAGGCCAACTCAACGGCCTTATTTTATGGACGGAAATGTAGAATTAATATTAATACAGAAAGAGCCATGCTTATATCGTTAACAACGTTATCAATTTCTATTTACTAGGTATTTGGAACGAATGGAGTGAATGGAGTTGTAGCAATCAATGTGGTAGAGGTAAAATGATGAGGAAAAGAACTTGTGGATCAAATCTGCCATCTTTATGCTTAGGAGAGAAGCAGGAGACGAGTGACACAGATTGCATATTGCGTAAGTTGTTGTTGTATACTAATCTCTTTTCTGCACCAGTCTACGCAATATTATCCATTTCTACTTACCGGGTATTTAGAACGAATGGAGTGAATGGAGATAAGCAGGGCTATACGAAATCCACGGGAGCACTGGAGCGATCGAAATCACGGACGACCGAAAAAATTAAATATTATAATTACGAATCCCAATGGTATTATTGCAAGAAACATATGCTAAATCTTCACATGAAGCAAAAAAAGAAATAAAACAATTATCACCTTGTTTAATTAAAAAAAAACAGGTCAGATATATCTATACGTTTCTGTTTATTTCTATAGGCTTTAAACTATCAGGTTTGTCTTTTAAGCAATTATTTATTCGATCGTTCAAAGTAATTCGGTAATAAATGGCTTTTTAAAATAGAACCTCAAATTATATTTCCCTCCAAATGAGACAAGCTGATGTGCATTCATCACTTTTGGAAAGTCGATTATGCTCTCTTACTCAGGAAATTATTGAGCAATAAAAAAATCTAGAGGGCTATTCTTATAGATGTAAATTCGCATTATGAACGATATAATTATAGGCGTATAGATGTTGGTTTTTAACTAAAATTTGTGATTTTGGCAAAACATGCCCAAAAACGTTATTATTGCACTAAAGTCAAGAAAGTTTAATTAAAACTTCATTTTTTTAAAACTTTTTACGACCTGGTAACAAATTTCAAGGACCTGTTTCCTTAAGTGACTATAAATTCAATATTAAAAATATATATAAAGGGTCAAAAGGGTCAACATTTTCTATTTTACCAATATTTTTTAGTAATAGGTTGATTAAATAAAGGGAAAACAGATTATAGACATTAAATTGATAGTTATAGATCCTGAAATGTTTCAAACATTTACAAAAGCAATTTTGGTGATTTGGTGGTTTTTCAGAAATGTTCTGCGCCAACAACATTTTTTCAGTTAGACAAAACTTGTAGCCAGACATCATATTTTCTGATATTATTTGTTTGTCTTTATGTAATGAAAACATGCTTTCAACCTTTTTAAGGGGTTTCTCATAGGTACACCATTGATTTTCTTTAAAAAAATATTTAGTAAATTTATTTGTGCTAATAACGATTCTAAGATGATAAAATAAATATGTCACCGTGCTCTTTTTTGAGGTACAGACATTTCATTCAAAAAGTACATATTTTCCTAAAATTCACTCGATTCCCTATATAGTAAAGTATAGGGAAAACTAAAACAGTCGATCATTATGTAAAATAGTAAATTCTTTATTGGTTTTTTTTACATATGTCAGAGCATTTTTTGCGCACTTAATAACACTGAAATGGAAAAATAGGATTTAACTTATTAGTTTTCAAGAAAAATGAAATAACGGGAATTTTTCAATACAATTTGATTGCTTTGATGGAACATCTGCGTCTGCATAATTTCCCACGTATGTATTACACAGTGATGCGGCGCGTTCTTTTTCGCGAGGGATAGAGCGGAACGTCATGTTTACTTGAAGTTTTTGCCTACTTACACAAGTAAAAGCACAAAAAGAATGGCCCCACATACAGTGAAAAGAAACGAAAATATTACATAAATAAATGTAGAAAGCCAATATTTCAACAAGTCAGAACATTGCAATTTTAGTAAACATATGGAATAGAATCTCTAGTTTATATATGAGCCTTTACTAATGATTTCATGTCCGTGATCCAAGGTCAAAACGGCGTCAACAAACTGCTTAGAAAAATTGACGCCTCTTTGCCGAAACATCCTAATTTTAAGCACTTTTCGAATAAACCGACTTCGTGGAAATCTTGATGACTAGAGCTACAAATATCAGTACTGAAATTCCATATATTACATACAACTTCCAAAAATACTTCACTAATTTCTCCAAGTTATTCGCAACTTCTGACTAATTATCTAAACTTTGACCGATGCAAAAAAATATTTACCGATGCATCTTTTAGTTAAGGGTGTTTCTATTAAAAACAACTGCAACTTTTACACAGCCGAGGATCATGCAGTTCAATAGAGCGTTCACGCTGGATGTAGAAGTATAAATAACGCTGAATTGAGCTGATATGTTATGTACCTATGGTATTTGTGCCGTGCCGTGTACTTTTGCAGTTTATTGTACCGATGTAAAAGTAATCTTAGTCCGCCTGCATTCTAAGTACGTCTTTCATATCGGAATAGGCCTAAAGCATGAAATTAATGTTGAGTGAAGAGATGTTAGCGTCTATATACTTTTTAGTACAATAAGAACGGGGACAAACTTGAAATTCGTACCTCGGAATGTGTTTTCATGGTCAATCTTTTAATTTTGCCTCTCCTATAAATTGAATTTAGCCAAAACGTTCCATTTACTAGATGGTGTTGGGTCAAAATGACTAAGTATAATTCGAACAGCGATGCGAAGCCTAATCATGAATTAAGCTATAATATGAATATTGTCAAGAAATGCAATTTATCGACAGGATAAAGCTTAGTATCAACTTTTCATACACATTTTAGGTTGTCACAAATATAAAGTGTTAAATACGCAAGCGATTTTTTACAATATTACATGTTTAAATAAACAAATGGAGTCTTTAACATCGCCTGAAAATACCTGTGTATTTCCACATATTCAGCAACATCAAGTACTTCATAAATATTCCTCGTTTTTGTTTGCCATAAAATACCTCCCATATACTTTTCCAGTTCGAATTATTTCATCAGTTTTGTTGTGATTTCATCTGAGTTTCATTTTCAATTGCTTTTGTGTGCTCTCTTTCTGCCTTTATCAAGTCATGTTTATGTTTGTGTGTATAGTACAATGTAAAGTTATTATGGTATAGGTAAATCTTCATTAAATTCTTCATGTTAAATGCCTGTTGGTTTACTTTCTTCGAAGGGTAATAGTGTGCTCTCTCTTCTTAACATAATTGTTTCCTTATGATTGTGCTTTTAGAAGCCTTGTTTCTGGTTACTGTTTTAACTCCAGACGATACAATACACCTATATGTAATTTGTGTTAGGGGTCAGCAGTGCGACAAAACGTGTACATTTTGCTGGTGTTATTGCTTCTGAAGATTGAATATGCTATCACCATTATTACTTCGTAATGGAAAAACTTGCAACCTTATTCCCAGTAGCGATATCAAAGTTGAAAATCAAGTAGGAACCTTGCAATTGACTGACGTAAAGGAACGAAGACTGACGACGGGTCACGGAGGGTGGTTTTTCAACTCCGTTACCTTCTGTCAAATGTCGTCACAGTGTAATCCCACCCTCAAGTATATGTAACCTATACAGAAAATTACAAGGATGAGTTCTTATAATCATAATGATTGGCCAAATAAAATTGATATTCTACAGACAAACCAATGAAAATAATGAAGGAAATAGTATATTAGTAAAAAAGGTAACGATAGTTAACGATAAAAGTAAAGGTGGGGTAGGAGGCCAAAATATTTATATATTTGGATACCAATAGCTAGCCGTGGTTCAGAGTCAGAAATACTAAGTCTACCTTGAATTTGAATTGGTCCTTAGCACGATCAAAATGATTAGCAATAGGCCTATAATTATTGGTCTTTGTCAGTTAACTCAATGAAAAAGCTGGTCTATGTATATAATTAGAATTGTACATATATTGAGTTCTATACCTTTTGGAATGAAAATCATAGGTTGGAATTAGGGTATTTGGAGGACCAGTGAATGGTGGCTGTTGTCGCACTTGTCCGCTACTATTCCCCGCCTTTTTCAACCAGAGCTACAGTACCCGGTATGTTTTATTTCAAAGAAAAATAGTAAAATACGTTTTGAAACGGAAATGGCATTCCTTCTGCCCTTGGACAACTTTTGTGTGAACACTCGTAAAACTTCATGATTAAAAATGCAATGACGACAAGAAACATTAATAAAAAATACCGCTAATTTCAGCAGCACACAATATCCAGCAATCTGCATGTTAATTTGATTCTGCGTAAGCGCAGTATTAAGTAGCTCTTCAAGTATTGCGCACAGTACAGGCGCTATATTTGGCGTTGTCCCCAGAGTCTGCTCGATCCAGCGTGAGTTGAACATGGAGGTATCTGTACGCTCTATCCATCGTGTTTCTTGATCGCTAGATAGAGCGCATTGCTCAATACAGCAGTACGCTCGATCGAGCGTGTGGCCCCGACTGAGTGCATAAGGACCCTGGATTTTGTTTTTCGCGCGAAGGGCAAAAACGCAACAAAACACAATAAAGCTGTTTTATGTAATTGTCAGGATAGGGGTTGCGCATGTTTTGGTGCAAACAAAATTCAACTTGGTCGCGTTGTTTTGAGATAATTAGCATAAACTGGTAAACTGGTGGCGCTGAATTGTCCATAAAATCACAACCGAATAACTTTTTTTTTCCAATTTCTTTTCAGCAATGTGTTTGTACTTATCTTTTGCTTCCATGAGCAAAATTGTATCCAAAAGTCAATCAGGAATTTTGAAACTGAACGACCTATTTTCAATTGCTTTGTGTTTTCCAAATTGTACTGACCATTCTACACCTGGCCAAAATTTCAGAGGAAAATTTGACTGGGAACATGTTTTTTAGGGACCCCTTTCTTGTACACTAACGGGATTCTAAAACACCTTATGCACTTAAGTGTTAAACATGTTTCGTTATATTTACATGTCTGGAACATAGTATTATGTTGTAATAAATAACCAGTAATATTTGATGCACACTACTCAATAAACTTAACACATAGAATTTCAACACACACTTTCTAGTGTCCGGTTATATCTGACCTCGAATGACCAAATTTTTCATGTAACATATTTTTTTTTAAAATTAGATTAA
>JXSR01S023078.1:0-18944 GCA_000969725.1 Ophiothrix spiculata
AATTTGTCCTATACAAAATCTGACCATTCATCTAGAATTCTCAAGCAGTACATTGACCTATAGTATCCTTGTCTGTGCAAAGATCTTCGGTCTGTGTTAAATTCACTCATTGGATAATCTGTTCTGCTTCCTGAATTATTAAATCAACCTGAAATAATCTTGCAACCAAATGACAACCTTTATCAATGAGACTAAAGCCCACCTGGGAGAAAATGCTCTGGATATAATATGAGTTTTCGCCCGTAGTGATATTGTAATGTTTCTTCTGTGCAACATTCACAGTTCTCTTTATAAAGTGGTCTGTTTTGCTGATAAGTTTGTTGAATTTTTTTCAAACCTTATTTTGATGAACAAGTTTGGAAATAATTTAATCTCTGCTTTTTATCAATATTACAGTTGTTTGGGGCACCATTAATGTGCTATCAATTAAGGGTTCTCTCATTGTGTACAAGTCTATGGTGCACCTTGAAGTTGACCCGGTCATAATGATCCCATGCCTACCAACTGGTCTGTAGGTGATGTTGTGGGATTCGGAAAATTGGAGGTAATCATTGGCAATATTCACAAATGATGGCAAACAACAATTAATGGCAAAAAAAAATGCAAAACTAAAAAAATGTACTGTCATAAGGTTTGATCATAGATTGTGAAACACTGATGCTTCCAAAAGATGTATTCTGGGTTGAGTACATATTTCTGTCTGACAACTTATGAATATTGTATGAGTTTCAAATCCTCAAAATATGTTTTTATTTTATCTTCCTATTTTACTAGATGAATGGTCGAGACCAATTTTTGGTGTAGAATCCAATTTCCACTCCATGTCAAAAGAAGACAGACAAGCCAGAGATTTAGCACAGCTTTCAACCTCCAAGAGGAGGAGATTAAGGTTAGTACTTTGTGTGATGCTGCTAATGCCCATGATATACTTACAAGATGCCACTAACATCTGGTTTGATTTTAGGCAATACAAAGATGCTAACCAGCAAGTTTAAAAAAAATTGTAAAGTAATAATTTTGCATCTTCATCAGCGTCTAGCTAGATGCTAGCTGCATCTTGTAAGTATATCATGGGCATCATGGATCTTGTTTGATTTCTTATTCAATATGTCAATTGAATAATTTGACATTGAGAAGAATTTGGGACAGTCACAGAGAATCATAGTGAGAGCTATCCAAGATTATTCCATTTGCAAAGATATTGTGAAACTTTTTGGCAATTCTTTTATTGGTGTATTCATTTGATTTTCATTACCAGCTTACACACAAGGGCAAATTCATGGATGACATGTATATTTTTGTTGCAGAGAATTTTAAACAAGATGACTTGTTTTGTCATAATGAGATCTAAAAAGAGACTCAAGTCTTCTGTCAAAAGATAAATAGATTTAGGAAGTGAAAGAAATAGGGAAATATAAGCACATCTTATTTGTCCACAATATTTCAAGAATTAAGATTTTTTGTTTTGTTATTTCATTAACCAGTTCCACAGGAGAATCCAATGCACCAGAGAAAAAGAGTATTGAAAATGCCTTAACAGGGGAGAAAAGGTAAGATTGTTCTGCCAATTTTTCTATTAAGTGATACCGTTTTATTCTTCATTTAGGAATGCTTCAGCAATAGATCATCATTTTACAATAAATGTTAATTTTTGACAAAAATCATGAAAAATTCATGATTTGGGTCGAAAATGACCTGTACGTTTATGGTGCCAATATTGTCTCAAAAGTCTTTCCAAAATTTGCTTTAATTAGATTTTGAACTTCTTTTTTTTTTGGAGCCACAAAAAATTACTATTTTTGATAAGATTTTTATATGTGTTTGAATTTTTGAAATATTCAAAAACTTTTCTCCAGAACTGATAGGTTGACTTATTATTATAAGATCAATAAAGTTTACTGTTTTGATACCAAATTATGTTCGATATTAAGCTTTTTCGAGACATGATTGAAAAAATTGGAAAGAAAAAATGCTGAATGCTTTCTGTAATAATAGTACATCCTTGGTTTTGTTTAAAAATTCCTTCATAATTTTTTTTTTTGTCGTTTGTGGTATATTCTGGGAGGGGCACACCCTTGCTCCCATGAATTTTGTAGCCCTGCTTTAAGTGCTAGCAATGAAAAAAAAACCTTTACACTCACTATACACAGATGATAAATTTTTACCAGTAAATAGTCTTTCAAACCTGTAAATAGTCTTTTTCAAACAAACTATTTACAACTTTTTTCTGGGTGGTTGAAACTATTTGAAATAACGTTTTTTGTTTCAATCAACACGCTTAAATTTATTAATGCAATATATAATATTTTCCATTGAATGGCAGAGTGCAGGCCTTCTCAAATAGCAGCCCACGGGCCAAATCCGGCCCGCCGCTGCCTTAGAAGTGACCCGTGGTTGCACTAGAAACAAAAAAAAATGCCCGCAAAGCTACAGATACGTGATTTTGTTTTGAAGACGACATGCTAAAAAGTATAAAAAATATCTCCTCATTTTAACTGAAACATGTTATATACCTGATCTTTAAAATAATTGTTACCTTTTTAATATAATTCAATTGTAGTCTAAAAATCTGAATGCAAATTATGTGTCAAAATAGGCAAAAAAACCTCCCAGATGTCTTTAACAGGGCTCTTGACCCACCTTTACAGCAAACGCGGCACTATTCTATGGGGAGAGGGGGCATGGATCAGATATTTACCACTTAATTTGACCCCAACCCCCAAATATCAAGCTTTTTTTTTCATAGCTGTCACACTTAATGACTCTTTTTTTTGTGTGGATAATTTTAGTGTAAAATGTGACATACTTTGCACCATTTGTGTTAGTTTCACAATTTTATGAGGTTAAAATTAGCACATTTCCCTTTTTTACGCGCATCAAAAGAGGCACCTTTGAGCAAGGGTAAAACTCAGGGCTCAACTGGCCCTATATTTCCTATTTTTTCAGCTTTCCCTACATTTCCCTATAAAGATCAAAAATACCCTATAATTCCTATATTTTTATGTTGTTAGCCAAAAAAAAAATCTGAAAAAAAAAATCAGAACAGGAAAAAGAAACTGAACTGCAAGCAACTAAAGCATTATATGAAGAGGCAAATGTGAGACTTTCGGATGCAATTAAGAACAAAAATTTCAGTGAGGCTGCCATAGCGCAAGGACTATAAGAAGTGGCTAAAAAGAAGATGGATAATGTATTGGAGCAAAGTAAAAAGCGCTCAAGCAAGAGAACAGAACTGGACAAGAACAAGAATTGACTTCTTGAAGATTATTCTAAACAGGTGTCACAAAAAAAAGAAGAAACTATAGAACAAACTGAGACTGGGTTTATGAACACTGAGCCATGTAGGCCTGGCCAAGTCTTACATGAAATAATATTCATCAGATTCAAGAAAAAGATCACATTGATATGAATTCATACACTCCGCGTGTGCTGCGCGTGTCACCTAGCCAATCAGAACGCAAAAATAAAAAGTACGCGGAGTGCAGTGGATTTTCACAATGCACTGCGCTTGTTGCATTCCGGTTTGCGTGGCGGGTGTTTAGTGCGTGTGAATGTTTCATTGTTTTTGTCGGGTGATAATTTATTTAGTTTAGAGAAGTTTAGGATTTTGATGGCCATATTAACGGCATTTTCTTTTCACAAAAGATACAATATTATTTTTCTGTCGTGTATGAATTAGATTAATAAATTTGCATTCCATAACGCTCGTAAAATGAGACAAAATCAATGCACTTGGTAAATTTTGACTGCTGTCCAATGCACTCGGCCCCTACGGGCCTCGTGAATTGAACGCATCAAAATTGACCGCGCGTGCATTGATTTTGTCTCATTTCACTCGCTTATGAAATGCGCATTTATTAACCTATAAAGATTCATGAAGATTTGATGCAAGGGATGCATATAGAAACATTGAAAAAATTGGGCTGTATTTGTTGGTCAAAAACTAATTGAGTTTAATTGAACATCTTTATATAATGTTGGGCAAACCCAGGGGCAAACCCAGTACTGGTCAGCAAATTTTAGGCAAAAAACATGATTTGGCAAAAAAACAGTTATGCTTTTGTCAAAATAAGATATCAGGACCTTCCCATTATGCCATGCTTTACATGGTTTTTTTTTCTTTTTTGTACAGGTTGCAACGAATGGCAGTAAAGATAAAACATAGCACAATCAGATATATGACTAAAATTCATGACAATCTATACAAAAATCCCATTGGAAGCAAAGCGTGATAGGGGTCCTAATTTCGCCTTTTTTCCCCCAAAGTCATACATTTTCTACGAACTTATTTTTGGCCATCACATCATGCTCATCATGTAAATCCACTTTCAGAAATGTATAAATTTTGTAGAGTTTGATCAGAAGTAGGAAAACAAAGTTGATGAAACTTCAAGTACTGGGTTTACACCATAACCTTAAGTCGTACTAATGTGGTACAATTTTAGGTCGTCCGAGAGATTCGGAAAAGACCTTATTCAGCCTGATTAGTGTGTCAGGGTGGGAGATGTGGGGTGTGTGAACATTTAGGTTGACACTTTTCAATCTACTCTCCATGTAATTCAAAGATCAGAAAATGTATTTTTTAATGAAATCTGGTCAGGGAAAGGGTGTATGTTCTTGAGATCTGAGAAAAGTTTTGCCGAAAAATATGGTTATTAAGTACCTTAGTTGCATTAATTAATGCTATACAAACCTTAGAAAATATCAAATTGTCCTCTTTTTTTTTATAGCATTTTCAAAACCATCTAAAATAAGCTTAAAAAATTAAAACTTTTTTCCCAGATGAAAAATCATTGTCAAAATCCTGTACATGTAGTACATGAATTACTGAGCAAAATCACCATATTTTTGCTCACTGAGCTTGACCCATTTTCAATATAACTTTTATTATTGGACAACCTATTTGGGACCTAAGTCCCTATTTTTTTCTCTGTGTTGAAAAGAAGAAAATAAAGCAGTGGTGGATAGGAATGGTTGTGAGGGGAATGGAGGAGGCCATTAACCTTTGTTGAAATAGTTAAGATTCTTTGTATACCAAATGATGACAAAAAATATTGTTTTAAGACCGTTTATTTGATTAAAAGATCCTATATTTTCCCTATTTTTACCGTCGAAGCCCTATATTAGCCCTATATTTTTGGAAAAATTGCCCTATATTTAGCCCTATATTTTTGTAAGAGGTCAGTTGAAGCCCTGAAAACTAATGTTGCAACTGGCATGTATAGCTGTAAAGATGGTTGCATGGCGCTCCACTCTATTTTTTATTTGGCTCTTCTAAATTTTTCTAACAACAATTTGGCCCTTACTATAAATTAATTGAGAACCCCTGGCATAGTGTTTGTACACTGAAGCTGGGACTTCAAATATAATGAAGTAATATAAAATAATGTATGTATAATGTTGTGTTTTCCAGAGCTTTGAGACCTGGTGATAAGGGCTGGGTTGGCCGAGCTAGGGTACCTATGCCATCTTCTAGAGACTATGCAGTCAGACCCAAATCAAATTTAGATATTGAATATGAACCGAGGGTAAGTATGAAAGCTTTTATGAAAGATCTAAAGATGGACAAATTATGAGTCAGAACCTTTTAAGGATGGCCAAAGTTTTAGTTATCACTTGCTGAGGATGGTAGAGAGTCATAACTATTTTAAGATTAGCTGAAGTTTGTGAGATATAAAAAAGGATGGTATAACTATTAATTAAGATAACTTTAAAAAAAAATGTCTGAAGTCCGAGTTGCTTTAAAGATTAACTAGATTGTGAGTTAAATGTAAAGTTTGAGTAATAACTCTTCAAATGCCCGAAATTCAAATTAAAGCCTTTTATGATGGATGGAGTTTGGAATCAAAGCTTAACTTTCGATAATTGCCACAGTTTGATTAATAACTCTAAGGATGTCTGAAGTTCGAATTCAAGCTGAGTTGGATGGTTTAAGTTGGAAATTTAATGATGACCATAGTTGGATTAGTAACTTAAATGTCTGTATCCTGATCACTTTTGCTCCCCCTCCTTTTTCCAAATCAAATTGGAGATTTTATGTGTTTACTCTCAGACACATTTTTGTCTGTAGCATTAATTTGGCTCAGGTATACAAATGGAACTTTACATTTTTTTTATGTTGTTGATGACCCTCAGTCAAATATGGAATAAACATTAGATTTGTCACCAAATCAGAACACCAACCTACTTTTAAGGATGCGTGAAGTTTGAGTTAAAACTGAATAGGATGGCTAAAGTTTGTTTAGGATGGTTGAAATTGAAGTAAAATTAAAAAATGGCCACAAAGTTTCAGTAATAACTCTAAGAATGCCTTTATTTTGAGTTGAAACGTTTTAGGATAGTTGTTGAAGTTTTTTTTTGATGGTTGAAGTTTGAATTTTAACTTTGATAATGGCCAAAAGTTTGAATGATAACCCTTAGGATGCCTGAAGGTTTGAGTTAAAACTTCCGAGGGTGGTTGATGATAAAATAATAACTTGAAATAATAGTTGAATGTTGAGTTAACTTTTAACAATGACTGAAGTTTGAATTACAACGTTTAATAATTGCTGAAGTTTGGGATCACAAGTTTGACGCTATTTTGTTGCAGCATCTTGAAAGAACATCCACATTTTTCACTATTTTATCCTTCACTAATATACAAATATTGACTGCTTTGAGGGGCATGGTTTAAATTATTTTCCCCGAGGTGATCTCAAAACCATGAATATATCCGAAGCTTGCTTCGGGCATATTCATGGTTTTGAGATCACCGAGTTTTAACCATACCCCGAACAAAAAGCAGTCAATATTAGTTTTATATAACGAATATATAGATTTTTGCCCATTGGTTGGTTAAAAGAACCATTTTAGCACTCAAAACGCCCGATGATAATTTACGATATTTGTTTCTCCTTTCAGTGCTGACCGCGTCGTATTCAGTGCGCCCATGATAACTAGCTCACACACTGCAGCGCGTGTTGACCATGAATGCTTACAGTCGCGCGCGGAAAGCTCGAGTTACACGACGCAAAATACATTGAGCGGGCCTAGTGAATACTATGCCCCGGGCATAGTAAATTTATAGGGTCTAGTTAAATCCATGCCCTCACTTTTAACCAATCAGAGGACAGGAATCTATATATGAGGTATATAATGATACCTATTGGCTCAAACCTTCTACTCCTAACAAAAAGCATTTCTCTCCATTATTAATTCGTCTCCTGTTGTATCCATTTATCGTACAGGGTAGCGGAAAGAAAGAGAAGACCAGATTAGACAAGCATATGTTGAGATTTAAAGAAATGAAGACTAGAGCCAAAAATAAGAATCCTAAAGCAGTGCAAATCAGTGTAGAGGGACGAGGCATGGCATTATAGCACCACAGGGATACCAGAAATATTGTTATCAGTGGGCACTTCTCTGTAATAATTACTTTATAGTCAACATCAACCTGAAAATATCATTCAGACACAACAAGCGCGGTTATCAAGTTATATTTTCACACCAATGAGGACTACAGATTCACAGATATATTGATCTCAACTGTCTCTTTTTGAAGTTGTTTGTGCACATCAATATCAACACAGCTGACCACATTAAAATAGGGACTACATATAGTTTGCATTGTGACATCTGTTTTAACATTTTCACATCACATTAATTAAGTCAACTCGAATTTGTTGTTTTGTGATCTGGCAAGTTGAAAGACTTTTCAATAACAATTTAAGGCAAATGTTTGCTGTTCACATAACAAGCCATTCAAGGAACAATTCCACTGCTCATGTCTATTTAGTGATAATCGAAGTATACTGTCGCTTTCCTTCATGAAAACTTTTTATTGAATTAATGACTTGCTTTCATGATTATTGAAGTAGCACTTATTTTGATATCATGCTTTTGTATGAAAATAAACAACTTGCCAGAAAATTTGCAAAGGCATTCATAATCATGGTGTACATAAAAGCTTTGGTCAAAGCGATTTGTTAGAAAACGACTCTAGTAAATTTTTATCATATGAGTGCAAGATAGTCAGTAGTGTGATAGCTGCCATTTTTCATAAAAGCGATGGCTTCCCCGAAAGGGGGACTTTGCTGTTGATATCAATTTTGATTTTATCATTTCATCTGCTACAGCATTTTTTAAGCTTTTAAATGACACCTTGTTGAAATTGATCAAAAAAGCGATCACATTTTACAACAGAAAATCTGCTTGAAATTCTTATTATTTTCTATATTTTTTGCTGCCTATTTCCACCAGTTTCTTGAAAAGTGTTCTGTCTTAAAGACCTATTTTCGGGGTGAACCATCACAAATTTGCATTTCACGCTTTAATATAGTGTCCAGCCTTTACTCAGTAGTTCTTGAAATGGTTCTTCACTGACATATGGAAGGTATATAATTTATATGAATTTTTACATTCGAAGGGCAAGATGTTACATTAATGACAGACGGCAGCTATCGATATGTGAATTTTGACAAATTACCATGTGTATTATTCAACAAAACATGAGAGTTAATGGAAAATCTGTAAAAATGATTTATTTCTATATCGCACTTGTACTACATTTCAACTCACGCCTTAAGCTCTATCGCACATCACCGTATAGATCCAAAACGTACGAGTAATAATGTACAAAAGTTTCACATTCTGAACATGTTACAACGGACAACCACCATGTGGATAAGGAGTTGGACATATAGGATAATGGACAAACCATATTGATAACGTATTGAACGTACTTCTAACGAACACATGACGAACAACAATGAATGCAACCAAACAATAGTGGGAATAAGTACGTTGTTCATATGTTTTGCTTTATACATTGATTTCTGACAGAGCCTTTAGCCAGTTGTTCTCAGCTTAATTACATGTGTAACCATTCTTGTTATCCATGGCATACTTTTGTACTTCAGTGCACTTGAGCTGTATATTTGGAATCTGTATGGAATGATTCAAAACCACTATCCTATATCACACATATTGGGTATGGTTAAGGATATGTATACGGTACCAATGATGGGCAACCTACGGCCCGCATGCGGCCCGCGCACTCCTTTAGTGCCGCCCGCTAATGCCCAGAAAAAAAAACTTTTTGAAAATGGTAGGTCCAAATACATTAGTCATCATCTCAGGGTTCATGTAATATTTTCAGAAAAATAGGTCCATTCGATGTGCGTTCTAAGAAAATTGAACCTTTCTTTGTTGTTATTCTTTAAAATTGGAGTTTTGGTTTAAATTTCTCACAGTAGTTTGGTGGAAATTTGTTAGTATCGATTGACACACCTTTCATTTGTCTTTTTAAAAAGCGGAGCACAGTGACTGCAGTCAAAACAGGTCATTGGAACTGTGATATTTGCATAAAAAAGATGGTCATGATGCTGGATGATGATTATTGGGTATTCCGTAGGCCTCAATGAGCTTTATGGCGACAGTAGGTGCGGCCCGCGACAAATATCACAACTCTTTTTTGGCCCGCAGTATTGAAATGGTTGCCCACCAATACTTTTTTACCATTGAAATATGAAATGTAAGTTGCATTCACAATGTGGAAATGGACTGTGGACAGTTAATATGTAGGCTACTCATTTTACCCATTAAGAAGATTTCTGCGGTCTATTTTTATTAGACATTTGGGTCCATATGCACAAAAGAGGTTTAAGAGTTGGACCAGGTTTTAAGTTAGACCTGGTTTAAGTCAAATTTTGTTTCAGAGATAAGTATATGTTTCTCAACCAATATTGTCATATTATATGTTGTTTGTAAGATGTTCTGTTGAATCTTCAATATGTTAAAACTGTTGCAGTCCAAAAATGCTTCATAAGGACCTTTTACTGTAATAATAAGTTTGACCTAGACCTGGTCTCACTTTAAATCCGGTCTAAATCTTTTGTGCATATGGACCCATTATTCTAGGACTTAGAGGAGCAATTCATGATCAACTTTTCATGCTCAAGGTCACCTCTATCAAAATTAAGTTTTACAGCTAAAAAGATTCTTTGACTGGTATATGTTACAATCCCAAAACCATTCTTTCAAATGTGCTTGCATTTGTGAGAAAATGTGTCATTTTCTAATTATTGTCGGGGCCCCGACAGTAATTACAACACAGCAGCCTATGGAGATTTTTAAAATATCGGAAAACTTGTAACTTAAACGAATGGTGGGAATCAAGTGAAATTTTCAGCATACCTTTATGTTGTACTCTTTTTTTTTATTTAGCTATAAAATAGGTGAGGTTTTTGTCACATCATAATCATGAATTGCACCTTTAAAATGAAGTTTGGGATCCATAATTTTGAAAAATACAACTTGATGAACCCAGTGTTATTAGGATATTTTTGCGCTAATAAGATGCTGTTTTGGAGTGGGAGATCATTGGTAATATATTTTGTGGTGTAAATATTTTTGTACTGAACCGTGCACAAGTGGAAAGTTGACACTTAGTCTAGACCCAGTAAATCACACTTGACCTGAAATATTGATTTATAATTTTATGAATCAATTATATACTTAGAAGGAAGGTAGCAGACTCGGCATGAGACCAAATTGGAGGTATTCAGGTATTTGCCGATGATGCATCACAGCTTGTTGTAATGCGTGCATACTGAATACGTGCATTTATCTTTGCGCTCAGCAGTCAAGTTAGCTCAAACGGTAAGCGCTTGCTTGAGGTGCGGAAGGTCCCAAGTTCGAACCCACTATTTTAGTAATGTGACTGTAAGAAAACTGGGTCCAGATTGTGATCTGACTTGTGGATAGTAATGGAAAAGATTTTGGCGGCACATTTGATATAAAATTTAATTCTATGAACAATGGCGACCGCTTTTGGTGCCCATAACCCATTGAGTTATGACGTCTCAGGGTTCAAAGGTCACAAGTTAAGCAAAGATCATTGCTTCAAATCAATATTTTTTTATCAAGGGTGGGTTGCATTTTTAAATTCAATTTCTTGTGTCTAGATCCAGTGGCAACTTTCAAGTTGTGCATGTTTTACATGTTATGTATGTGCATTAGTACTGGAATGCTTAGGATTATTAACCATGATCCTTAGCAGAATAATGTAAACGGGTTAATTCTTGCAAAATTGATCCAAAGCATCATTTTTTAATGATAACCAGGGACAAATTATAGTTTTAAGTTTGGCCAAAATCATTCTGACACTTTTTATTTATAGAGGAAAAAATTGTTTTTTGTAGATAAAGGGATGTCAATAAACTTCATTATATACCGCATTAAAATATTCTTGTCATATTGGTTGACATGGTATTTAACAGCTAAAGATTATCTGGACGGGGCATTTTTTGACAATAAAAACAGTATGTTGCCCTCACGCGAAGTCGCCGCCACTTATTCACACTCTACATGGCCGATAAGGTTTGTTTACGTTCTGAATTCTAACGTTTGTCTTGTCAGGCTTCTTGAAATGAAGTTTGACAACACGGAGGAGTTGAAACAATGCTTGATGAATTAGATACATGTATTTAATACTTTCATACATGCTGTAGCCCTTGAATCATTTTGAACGAGTCGGAAATCTCCAAGCACTGGTTGAATTTTGCTAGGGCTAAGCTGTCTATGCATGTAAGCTTAACTCACTATGCACATGTTAACAGTTTGCAGCAAGTTATCAAATGATAAGAATATTTTCATAACGGTATAAACAAATATTTACTGCTCTCTATTCGAACAATGGTGCAAAATATCTACCCGTGGTGACTGAAGACCATGGCGGAATGGGCCTATCATTGCTCTCCACCTTTGGTGTTAGGCAATAGTAAACCTACGGTCTCCAGACACCTTGGCAAAATATTGTGCACCATTGCCCTCAAGAGCAGTAAATATTTGTATTAACTCCGCATCATTAGTTCCTACCCATGATTTCTACATGCCTGCATATGAATTTTTTCTGATAATTATTGGCACACAAACCAAGTCTCATCGATTTGAAGTCAGAATGTATTACAATTCTCCAACAAACAACACATATTTGCAAAGAATGGATGTTTTAAAAAAAACACCTCTGCATTCAATTCTGGCTAATTCCTGAACGACACACTGAAGGTACAATCATCAACAGCATGAATAGACATCGTAAGTAGCCAGGATCAATGACTCTAGGATTCACGCCACAGCTCGGGCTATTCAATTCAACGTGATGGCACACGAAAGTATTATTGACCCGTTGAATAATAGTAACGTTTGGCCTTGTACTCAATTGATACTGATCATAGATTATAGAAACACAGATAGGAAACTTGTCTATTTGCACCCTAAAAATTCGGCTAAGTTAGGGGATTGCGCCACGCGGGCGCCATGTCTGGACCGATGCTGCGCGAGTGCGAAGTGACCCAGCTCTGCGGTCAGCATCGCGTTACTATTACTTGACTATACAACGCAATACGCATCTTACATTTTGCCGCAAAATTGGACGTAAGCAAGGAACAGGGCTTGACTGGCCGATAGCCGCATTCTCAGTCAAATTACCATTTAGTTGCCAGAGTACAATACTGATAATGGTTCTCTGCGTGTAATTGATCAATTCGCAGCAATTGAATTCAGAAAGTAAATTTTTTACGAATCGGTGTCGCATGAGAACTTCATATTCTGACTACAAATTGATAAGACTTGATTGGTGTGTGTGTGCTAAAAATTAATTTATTTCATCTGCGGGCATGTAGAAATCATGAGTAGGAATTAATGACACAGAGTTTTTTATTATGAGTTTCCACTAGATGTGTCCAGTCATATCTAAAGGTCTGCATAGTAAATTACAAGATACAGGCCATTGAAGCTGAGCATAGTAAAAAATCACGTCCAAGCTCGAATTTCTAATTTCATCAGATTAATCAGGTTCCAACATCCAAAACATAAGACAAATGTTTTAAAAACCGAGGTAAAAATCTTTTCCCATTCATGTTTTAACAGTACAGAAACTTTAAACTTGATTTTCTCAGAACTATAGTTTTCTGAATCAGCCCGATGCCTTTAAGTAAATTTGGATGTAACTTTACAATGGAACATCCAATAACCAAAAGCAAGGTGTCTTTTTAAAGCTTAAAATATAATTTTTCAGATGAGACCAAATAATCAATTTTCATTTTGGGACCCTTGAGGTACCTTTCGATATGACGGGACACATATTTGATCATGTACTTGCTATCTAAGTAGCTATATAATGACACATATTCTATTCTGTTATTTTGTTTTTATGTAAAGGACATGGTTCCCAAAAGGGATAAACTAATTGTCATTAAATATTTCATGCATTTGATAATATACTTTTTGTTCATTCATTCGTTTTTACTGATCAGATAATCCTATCACAAAATCTCTGCATGTGGGGGAAAATTTTCAATAGATTGTTTTACAATCTCTGTCATTTTGGTTTTAATCTTTTCTGCTCACACCCTGGGGTCGATTTCACTAACATTACGATGCATCGTAGATAACGAAGGATTCAGCTCGTAACTACAACTAGACTTCACAAAGACGTGAAAACCCTTCGTAAGTGTTCACCGCATTGTAAGGTATATGGATTATGCATTAGAAAAATCGAACCCTTTGTTAACGTTGCGTATGGACAAGAGGTAATCGTAGCTAACGGTTGGTTTTGGTCTTGGGTTAATGATGCATTTTAACGTTAGTGAAATCAACCCATGGTCACATAACCATCGATCGCCGACCGGTGTCTGGTAAGCCGCAACGCCGGTATGACACCGGTGAATGCTTGCGAGCTCTTCCAATGCCCGGTCGGTCTCCAGTGGTTATTAGGCCATAACAAAAGACATCGTATACAAGCCGCAAGGTTTTAACTCAGAATTAAATTATTGCGGCATGCTTCTGGCTTCCGATGTCATAAACACATCGTAACCTTGCCGCAAGTTATGTGACCAGGGTATCCAGGTGGACAATACGTTACCCAATTTTACGTTTTTGCAAGTTCATTTTGTACCCATAGATTTACAGGGTAGATGCCAGGCTTTGTATACCAGCCCGTGTAATGGCGTCGTCAATTGGGGATATTTGGGTCCACTTGGTTCCTACCAAAATCAACTCCGAGTGACAAGACTTGGTTACGCGTAGAGACCACCTGCACAAATAATACTTTACGCGAATGATACGCCAACCTGCACGCAAAGCATGTGTGTGTGTTTCAATATTCGCACATTGTGACAGAGTGATGCATCATCGGCAAGCTATCGGCAAACCCGAATACCCCCAATTTTGTCTCCATGCCGGAATAGAAATGGCGTCGTGCCTTGTATCTCCCCTGTAAATCTGTTTGTACCATAACTTTTTTACAAAGTGCTTAAAGTTATAAAGAACACATTTTTGTGCTTCCAAACAAGCTAAAAAAAATTGGCTTCTGAATGTATTTTTGTCTTGCCTGAAAATTTTCAGAAGAGACATAGCGATCCTATTTTCTGTCCGGCGTCCGCCGTCCGGAGCATATCTCGGAAACCGCATGCCCTAATTTAATGATATTTGGTGACTGGGTAGACCCGGAGCCGAACTGGATCCAGTAACAATTTCGGCGCAAAATATGCTAATTAAGTACCTAATTTGCATAATTTATCTGTAAAATGCTTTAAATGGCATATTTTACAAACCGTGTACCCTACATTCATGAAATGTGGTGGGTAGGTGAGGATAGAGCTGCGCTTGTGCCAGCTGCAATTTGAGCGCAAAATATGCTAATTAAGTGCCTAATTTGCATAATTTATGCGTAAAATGCTTTAAATGGGATATTTTACAAACCGTGCACCCTACATTCATGAAATTTGGTGGGTAGGTGTGGATAGAGCTGCGCTTGTGCCAGCTGCAATTTGAGCGCAAAATATGCTAATTAGGTACTTAATTTTCATAATTTATGCATAAAATGTAGGTTATTTTTTAAATTTTTGTCCGATTTCAAAGGTTAAGGTCTTAAATTGTTCGTCTTGGACCAGCGATCAAAAAGTGTCAATGGTGACCCCGTCGTCCGACCTTAAACTGGGGGTCAAAGGTCAAAAGAAAGGTCAAATTTTCAACTTTGTCCGATTTCAAAGATTAAGGTGTCAAATTGTACGTGTTGGACAAGCGATCAAAAGTGTCAATACTGAGCTTTCGATTCCACGACGGCGACGTATCCTACAACGGTGCACATCAGCGCGTATAGTGCACGCCGTCCCTGCTACGTTCTAGACACACATTGCCGTCCTAGCCAGAACGGTTCTCAGGCTTTTTGTGCGTTGTAGACTCAAGAGGACGGACGTATTACAAAATTTTGCGCCGCGGGAATAAATGATATGCATGGTTACAGTTGTAGAATACGTCGCCATCATGGATTTGAAAACTCGCTATTGATGACCCCGTCGTCCGACCTTTCCGTTGGGGTCAAATATTAACTTTGTCCGATTTCAACGATTAAGGTGTCAAATTGTTCGTCTTGGACCAGAGATCAAAAGTGTCAATGGTGACCCCATTGTCCGACCTTTCCCTTGGGGTCAAATTTTTAACTTTGTCCGATTTCAAAGATCAAGGTGTTAAATTGTGTGTCTTGGACCAGCGATCAAAAGTGCCAATGGTGACCCCGTTGTATGACCTTTCCCTTGAGATTCACCCCACAATTGAATGTTAAGTAGGCGGTCGATACGCAGGCGAGACTACTGGTTTGCGAACCATCTTGTTTAACTTAAACACCAATTCAGATGTTGCAGTTTTTCTTTTTAAGCGTTTTGGCCAATTTTTTAATTTCATGCCAAATAAGGTAAAAAAAATGACCAAAAATGTGAAAAATTAATTTTTGACCTTATTTGGCAAGAAAATCAAAAAATTGGTCAAAACCATCAAAAATAAAAAACGCAACATCTGAATGGGTGTTTTAAATTAAAAATCCCATTCATAAGTCTTTTTTTTTTTTAATTATACTTTTAGCTTGTTTGGAAATCAGAATGGCCAAAATATAGTGTAGTGGTTAGCGATCTCGCCTTACACGCATTGGGCCCGGGTTCGATTCCCGGTGAGGGCACTTGCCGGAATGGAATCTCGGAATCTTTGCTTAGACGTTTATCTGACGTAGTGGCAGCATTGGGCAGATATTCTAGATCTACTCCGCTCCTTACATGAAGTATTTAGAGTTGGGTAAATATTTCATGAGAGATCGTTGTCCTTCGGAGGGGACGTAAAGCCGTCGGTCCCATGTACAGAAGAGTCATCCCTGCACATGTAATCGCAGCCAGTATCGTAAAGAGTAGGGTATTGTTACCCCTGACTGTTCCCAACCCCGTTTCGGTCAATTTCTGGACTTCAAAATCCGCCTGTGCGTTATATCCTCAAGCATATGCACAATATTGGAAGAAAGAAGAAAGAAACCCAGACAAAGTCTGGAAAAATCTTTTTTCTGATTTGTCCATATTAAAAATGCTGAAATTACAAGCTTTAAAATGATGCATCACTTATCAACATTGCTCAACCTTTTGCCACTGAAAAATTGATATTTCCCTTGAAAATTCCTATGTTTCCTATTGATTTGTGGTATGTTCATTAGACTGTAAGTCCTTAAGGCCTAAACAAAGTTATTGACTTGCCATTTAATGATGAAATTGATGGTCGGTCGGTCGGATCTTTTTTTTTTTTAATATTTTTTTTCCTGAAAATAGACACCAAAAAATGAACAAAATAGTTAATTATTCAAGATATATGCTTGTTCCATACAAATATATAACATTCTGTGAATATTGTTGTAAATTCAAATGCACTGTTGAGTTAGGCAAAATTTCACCCAAAAAAAAAATAAATGAAAAAGCGACCCTAAATTTTGCAAATCTTGGGTCGGTTGCAAAGGGCAAGTCAACAATTTTTTTTAAAGGCCTAAGTGCTCTGGCGACTTTGTCCGGGTTTTGTTGGAGCAAGTCATATGTTTTTAGTGATTTTCTCAAAAAATATGATTTTAGGTCAAAAATCAACATCCCCATCATATTCCTTATTAAAATCCCTTTCAGAAAATGTATACTTTTATTTAATTAATTTGTTAAAAAGATGTGGTACAAAAAAAACTTTCAAAAATTTGAAATTGAGTAACATATTGTCCCCCATACCCTGGGGATGATTTCAGTAATGTTAAAATGCATCTTCAATACATCGTTAGACAAACCCTTCGTTAGCTAACGAGGACCCTTTGACTTTTCATAGTGTTAAGGGTCGTAATTTTCCATGTGTAAAAGCCCTTTACCTAATGATGCATTGACTGATATCTGGTAAGTGTCCGTTAAATTTCTACCTGATATGATGCCATCAACATATTTTACCGCATGACTATGTGACCAGTGGTCAATTTCACTAACATTAAAACGCATCGTAAGACCAAATGCATCGTTCACTCATCGCAAATTTACGATCACCTTATGGCTTGTCCCAAAGTTGTGATGTGTTGGAAGTTTTCCTGTGCAATAATCATATATATACCTTGACACATCGCACACTTGCGAAGGGTTTTTATGTCTTTGTGAAATCCAGTCTAGCTGCACACTGAAAGCATCGAAGCTACGATGCATAGCAATTGTTTAGTGAAATCGATCACAGGGGTCGATTTCACTAACATTACGATACATTGTAGCAAACGAAGGATTCAGCTCGTAACTATAAATAGACTTCACAATGATGTGAAAACCAGGCATGAGAATGATTTTTCATGAAAATATCTGAATTTGGTTAAAAAATGGTTAAAAACCAAGCCCCAAATTATCTGAATTTGGATGATAAAAGTATCTAAAATATCTGAAAATCAGATAATTATCTGAAAATTCTCATGCCTGGAAAACCCTTCGTGTTCACCGCATCATAAGGTATATGAATTATGCATTAGAAAGACCGATGGGTCAAGAGGTTTTAGTCTTACGATGGGTTAACGATGCATTTTAACGTTTGTGAAATTTCACTCAAATGTCAATACCATCGATGTATTGTAGCTGCGAAGGAATTGGATTTCACTAAAACGTAAAAAAACCTTCGTAAGCATAAGGTGACTGAACGGTGTACTGGTATGTGACATGTGGAGACGCCAAAAGCGTGCTGCAAGAATTTAGCTCAAACTTGTTATCGATGTTTTCAGATATGGTCCAATATAACAACCGGCAAGCAATCACCGATGTCATACAATGTTTCATTTCCGATTTCCAGACAGCGTTCGGCAAATGGTGGTTATTTGACCATAGCATCAGTCTAGCTCTTTCTCAGAGCTGTACACTACCCTCTGCAGCATAATCAAAAGTGTGCTGAAAGCACATTGCTTGGTCTATGTGAGGGGAGATCAGGCCTGGGAGCAGTACTATAGTCACGTGTGAAGAAAACCTTTTCACTTTTATGCGTCTTGTGCGCCGAGGTAAAAGTTCAAACGCAACTCGCGAGATACTCAAGCTCGCATGATTTGACAGTTCTGTTGCCGCGTGACTTGAAGATCAATTTGATTGGTTTGTTGTTCACGCACTATGCTATTTGATCCTGCCCAAAATGAAAAGGTTTGTTTCAGATAGTTGTACATCAGTCAAGTGACAAGGAATCCAAGGATTGTTCAATAAATTTCAACTTAAACTAACTTGTCACTTTGATTGCCTTTATTATCGTAGCAACAAGGGCCCATATTCAATTCATGAAACACCGCTAACTCTAGTTGGCAGCTAACTGTCCGTATACCTGTCAAATTTTGACAGGTATACAATAGTAAAGCAGCCAACTGAGTTACTAGAGTTAGCGGTGTTTCATGAATATGGGCCCTGATCTCCACAAAAAAGTGATTGAACTACAAAAGAGTAAACCAGCTTACTCGCACAAATCAAATATCTTGACAACTTATTCAGTTTTACACTTGATTTATTCAATGTTAGTTTGCACCTGTTCTTGACTGTACATGTATATCACAATATTTACAAAACTGTACAATACTTCAGCCATTTCATTTGAGGAATAATTTTAAAATGTGA
>JXSR01S023078.1:28871-43271 GCA_000969725.1 Ophiothrix spiculata
CAAAAAGTGAGACAGAGTAATGGCGTCGGTTGGTGACCTGAGGTCAGGACTAGTCCATTTCATTTTATAGGGGTGCTATAATGCTTTGGGTCATACCACTCCGTAGAGAGGTATGCGAATTAGTTTCAGTCAACATCGTTTCAGAGGTAATCAGCCCAGTGTAATAGTTTAACACTTGCCAGGCAAATGCCAATTTTGAAAAATAGCAAATACAAATTGCAACTGTGCTTTTCCTCCTTTAAATCTGTGTGTTTTTGAGTGAGGAAATGAACCATTTAACCAAACTTGCCCGTAACAGGAGGTACGAAATACCAGTCACACTGCATATGCGCACGGGACGCACTATTTTGCCTACGTTTTTGCACGCAGACAGCACATTCGACGGGTTGTGACCACCGCTTGAGTGGCACTGGACATCTTGTACCAATTAAATTCAATATGTTATCCTCAACTTCAATCAATATTATCATTAACAGAAATATATAATGGGACAGGCTCCATGAGCGCTTAGGCGTACATCCATGTATATTCGACTGTGATGATACCATGAAGCTCCTCGCACACTGCTAGTTCGCGCAAGTGTTGACTGGTGACTTGATAGGACATGAAAGTATGACCTTCAACGCATAGGAGTAGATACATACGTGCAGTTGAATACGCAACACAAATCAACATTTGGCTGATACATCATCCGTCCTGAAAACACTACTGGATGTACACATCCCAGGCCAACGACGACATGAACAAATTCAAACAAACAAAACGAGACCAAAGTTTACATTTTAAATTATGACATTAATTACAACAATGGCCTCTTCTTTCATTGGTGATCGGCACAATATTGTTTGTGCCATCAACAAGAGTTTATGAGGAATTAGAAATATGGTCTATATTGTCTTACTTGTGTGAGTATTTATTTCTGATGGTGGCTAAGTTTTTGTTGGGTTCCCCTGCAAGCATGGTGTTGAGTTGTTTCATACAGTCTAATAGCTCACTCTCTTTGAAACCTGAGTAATGTTCTAGTGTTGCATTCTGAAAGAAAAGATAGAAATTGCTTGAGAGAAACATTCAGTTCAATTTCCTGGAACTAGATATATACACCAATCTACCCTCCAAGTGAGAGAATCACAATTTTCTCAGCACACTTGAATGAGATATTAAAAGTGCAAACTACACACACAGGGGTGTGAGAGGCCAGTTGACAAAAAGGAGGAAAAGCATGTAAAGTTGGAATAAAAGGTCAAAAATGGGCTGAAAATGAATGAAAAAGCTAAAATTTTAGCACGTGAACATTGTCAAAAACGAGGAAATCAGCTGAAAAGAGGAACTCTCACACCCTTGCACACATATGCACAATGGTTAAGGTTGAACCGATGGTTCATTTCCTTACCGATACGATATGCCGATGTTTTATATCTGTCACTTTGCCGATACGATATCTGTTACCATGTTTTAGTGCATCATCAGCTGATCAAAAACGTGGCCTAGACTAAGGCTAGGTCACGCTTATAGTGAATCAACATCTGATCAAAAACGTGGCCTAGCCCAGCTAGGGCTAGGCCATGCTTTTAATGCATCATCAGCTGAACAAAAACGTGGCCTAGTTTATCCGTCACCTTGCCGATATGATATCCGATACCGATGTTTTAGTGCATCATCAGCTGATCAAAAACGTGGCCTAGCCCAGATAGGCTTAAATCCAAACATCGGTAAAGTTCATTGGCAAAGACAGGTGATTTTACTGATACGATGTTTTGGGATAGGGTGTAATATCGGCCCGATACGATACGATGCATCGGTTTAAGCTTAACAATGGACAGCATGCATTGTTATATGGTATGCCTATATCCAATGCATTGGTGATATCAAACTTTTACATACCAGATCCGCATTGTGTGCATGCAAAGATCTGCTCATATTCATGCTACCTGGTCCTGGGCATTTGTTTTATCAAAGGCATTGATTGTTTTACTGTTCATGATTTCTTTAAAACTTATTACTTCAATAACATATGTACTGGTGCTTAAATTCCTGTCCAAGGGAATTGGAGTCAACTAATGGTGTGTTCAGAGTCATCACGGCAACATCTCTCGATACACAGTCTTGAAATTTTAAAGCACACTTCTCATAGCACATGTAAAGACTGTGTATCGAGCGATGTTGCAGTGTTGAAATCGCCGGACTCTGAATGCACCATCTGGCATCACTTATTGTTGGTTGCAATTAAGCGAGCAATGCAGTGAGACACAAACAAATCAATTCCTTACCCATGATCCACTTTTCATCATTCTGAATGCCAGTAGAAGGGTTGCGCTGCCTAGTAACGAGTCTCTCATCTCCATAAATTGACTATACATTAAGGACATCTCCAAGATGAATCGAGCTAGCGTCAGAGTCTGCATTGATGCGTGACAGCACTGAAAATACAAGTTGGTAAAGTAAAGTGTCAATAATCGTCACTACAATCACATGGTTTAATTATTATTGAAACTATTTGTTGGAACATCTAGACTATACTTTGATCAAAACCAAATAAGCTGGCTTCTTCAACATCGTGAATTGATACAGATAAGCATGTTTGTAGCTGGACACAGCACAACTGTACTTTTAGGAGAGACGCAGTGTGCATTACATACGTGTGGCTCGCGATCAGTATCCGCATGTAAGTGGGATTATGTTTACTTGCAGATGAAGAGAAACCTGGTACAGTGGAACCTCGTTAATAGCTCTGATAATACAAGGTAATTTCGAAGTCCCAAGAATCACTTACTGTAAACGGGAATATTTTCGCGAGCAGAATTTTTCGCGAAACCAGACAATCACGACCTTTCCGCGCGTGTTAAATTAGCGTTTTAAAGCTTCATTAAATAGACCTGCACATAAAATTAATGTATTCGCGGGGCGTTATATTTGCGGTTAGATGTTGCTTCGCGAAATTAAACCCTCGCGAAAATAACCCCGTTTACAGTACATGTTAAATGAGTTGGATAATACAAGCTCTTGATAATTAATACAAGCTAAATATTACGGTCCCAAAAACTTGTATGAGGTTCCACTGTAATTCCTGCCTATTTAGTACTAGTTGATCATAGTATACAAAGATTGAAGGAGTAATTCATATGAATCCTTGACCAACATTATTTCTAGGCTCTGTGTATAACAAATCTTAACAAAATCCTTTGACAAACCTACCTTTGCATATCTTCTAAGAAATCTGTAGGACAGCGGGACACCTAGGTTGAAATCTACTGTTCTAAGCACTGCCATTTCCATGTCAATGAATTGCTGTCTATCGTATGCGTCGTCGCAAATGTAGATGTAATCGTCTAAAGCTGGAGGGCATCTCTCCTGAAAAAAGAAAATAGTTTTATCCAAAATGAGACCATGACCAAAAAGAGTATAAAGATCTACCTTTAAGAATTTTAACAGGGTGAAGGGCGATTGGTAAAGAAATAACCTCTATAGATGAGAAAATTGCACAGCTCATTGTAAAATGCAGCACAAAGGTCACACGTTACAGAAACTGGTGAAAACAACGCAGGAGCTTGGCAAAGGGGAGATTACAACCCGACTACAACTTATGAATATAGAAGGGATATGTTCCTATACTGCAAGTGTAATATCAAGCCTTGCAAGCCATGGGACTAAAATTGGGTTATTCACAAAGAATGCAACTTATACAAGAGATAAAATCGGCCCACGCCGACATCTTGTCGAGTTACTTAATTGTACCTCCGGATATGTTTTGAGTTTGGCCCGATATCCAGGTAGATCATTTTAAAGGTGGTTTAAGAATAGCTTACGTTGAGACAGGCAAACGACCAAGAATTTTCAAATTTTGAGTTGTTGTAACAGTAACACTACATTTGTGTGTTGCATGCGATGCTCTTATTGCAAGAAAAATTGAAATTATTCCAACTGAAAAAGGTAATAGATACATCAGCTTGTCATGCTTGCCACAAAATTTTCAAGGTGTGACAAACGTTTTAAACACTCCATTAGGCACAGGTATGAGAACACACATAGAAAAACTGAAAATGATGACAAACAAAGATAGGCTGACATTTAAAGACATTTTGGGGTTTTTTTGAACAGGAAAAAATCTGAACATGACGGGTTGTAGGTACACAACTTACAACAAGGACATATTTTATTGTAGCATGTGTTCTGAAATGAAAATAAACTTAATAACTCTATAACTTACATCATATTTACAAGCTATAAACAATGCAGTAGCACCAAGTAATTGCAGCATATCTCTAGTAACCTTCTCCTTCATCAAATACATATCAACCAGCTTGACTGCCAGGTACAGAGTCTCATGGTTCAGCTCAAAGTTCTCCTGCACCTCAACCATCCAGTCCACCAACACCGCCCTCATGTGTCGCGACACTTCCAATTGCTTGTCAAAGTAGCACATGATTTTGCATTCATCCTACCAAACAATAACAAATCACAAAATTTAAATCTTCATTTTGTAAAAAAATCCCTATAGGCCCCTAATTATTTTATTCAATGACACAGTATGTATTTCAGACGACAGTGGTCATGCTAACTTTCAGTATGGCAACAGGAACTGGGGATTTTCTTGGCGTTAGAACAAGGATAAAAAATACTGTTATCACCAAGGAAGTTATAGGGGGGAACACGGATTCTCCGCAATCTTGTGTTGCTCATGGAGCAGAGTTATTGTATCTCCGGATATATTCGGAATTTGACCCGATATCCAGGCATATCGCGTAAATCTTCACCCGACGCATATACAGCGTGTGCATTTTGTTTCACGCGCAAACCGTGTCTGCGTTTCATGTAGCGTGCATTGCGACTTGCTCTGATTAAAGTACACCAATTTTCCCGCTAATCCGTTGCGAAGACTCTCGAAGTGTTGCACGCGGAACCGTAAAATGCCGGAGGTACAATAACTCACCCTCCATGAGCGACAATCCAAGATGGCTGCCGTCCCATAGGATTTACACGGCGATGAAATCAAAATGGCGGAGAAACCCTGTTCCCCCTATAACTTCCTTGGTTATCACAAAAAACTTTTCCAAACAAAAGCACAGGGTCAGTCAAACTAATACAATTTGAATAGAAGAGCCTAATTAGGCAAACTGTCAGGAAGAATCCAAATCTATGGGCTCTCATGAGTCATAACCCTTTGTGAAGTTCTACTGTATAGAGAATAAAAGATAAGATTTTTTGTTTTGCCTGTCATCTATTGTCTCATAATGGATGGGTGTGTACATTATTTTGAGTAATGGGTGCCCCCGCTTATTCTCATTCGGATTTTTACAGTTTTTAAGAAAATTAATGTGTTTTTACGTTAAAAAATTAGCGTGACATCATCTAGTTAATTACTGACACCCCTGTCTAAATAATGAATCAATCCACATGTACGATTTTTCCAGCGCGCAGCTGTCGCGGATTAATATACCAGATGAATCTCACATTGTTTTGTTTACAAATGACATGAATGACGATCGAGTTATGAAGAAAATCTGCACAAAATCTGATTGGAATATACTAAAATATGTTTTGATGAAGATATAATTGTAATCATTACTTGGTGTGTTTGCTGAAAAACGTAATGTTCATTGCATGAAATAGATGACACAATTTTCCGAGTCAATACTGGCACTGACACTGTCACTGAGCATTCACGATTGGCTTGCTGAGTCCTGAGAGCCTGAAAGTCATGAAGACTTGAAGCGGGACTTGGTCATGAACTCTGCTCTTCTTAACTAGAAACTGAGAAAACAGTGTCATTGGTAATTGTAAAGAAGATTATTTATTCAAATCTGAGCAAGGTAAGCAACTGTAAGCTTAATTCAATCCCGGCATTACATTGCATTTCATCGGAAGGCCAGTGTTGAGGCTAGCCTAGCTAGGCCGGCCCAGCGTCCAGTGTTAAATTCAATGCACGAATCCGGGCACGAATCTTACCGTCTCGGCCTCTGACTTGCCAATCGTGCCAATATTTATAATATTTGCAACATGAATTTCAGTTCAAAAAATAACGAGACAAAATAAAGAGCTAACTATGTTGTTCACCACAACATTTCGCTTCGAGATCAGTGCATGCACATGTGTTTACTTTTAGCTCAGTGAGAAGGCCTGGCCGGGCTACGCTGGGTCGATCGTCGAAATAACATAATAAATTTTATGAAATTTACAGTATCGGTTCAATATCGAGTGTGTCATACAGATGTTTGGACTTATTTTATGTCATAAATTAATTAACCTGTCTTTATAAGAATGTAAATTGCTAAAACAAGTCCCAAACGCAGCACTGTAAAAAAGTAGTTCCTATTTGTTTACATGTTTCAAACTTGACGCGCTGCCTGTCATCTATCGTGTCATAATGGATGGGCGGAGTTAGGTTAAGAACCAGTCAGGTTGCTTCATTGAATTATAAGCCACACCCACTGAATAAGAATGCTTGTTACGTTTCAAAAATAACCAGTCAAATTTATGCTTGTAAAGGTTTCACGTCTCTGTGAAATCAACTTTATATCTTTGACAGTAAACTTTAGTAAAATCAAGCCAAACTCTTGTTTTCAGCTCTATTCTGTCATGCAAATTGCATGTTATTATTGAACTATAGTTAAAATTCAGACTCGGTTAGTGCCAACTTGACAACCACCAATCATGACATCCTAAGCGGTTACGGTATTGGAAAAATTCTAACCTACAGAGTAAAAACACAGTATGTGCACTGCAGATACATTGCAAGTTACTTCCTTTTCCCTTGGAGAAATTCTGCAGAAATGAGCAGATGATCAAGTCTCTAGATAACTTAAAGCAGTATCTACTATATCAAACATATAGACAACTTTTAAGCATGGCAATGGGTTGAAGAGAAATTGCATGTGAAATGGAAGTATCTGCTATGCTTTATAATTGCACATACTGCGTTTTTTACTTTGTAGGGCAGACATGCCATACAGACAATTTTTCAGCAATTAACTTGACAATAATTATAGTTACAACCCATTTACCTCTTTTAGCTTCAGGTAGTTAAATATATCCTGAGCATACACAGGTGACTGGTTCGGATCATCTTTGTACTCTTTATCGATGTCATCGTATTGGGGTTCTTCACTTATACTGATTGCCGCCACCTAAAACACAAGAAACAATGAGTACATTAATACATTCAGGCCGTTTACACATGTGACATTTAGTTTAGGCCACACAAAAATTTAGTGGACAATATAAACAAAAACCCAGATTACAGGGCCACATTGTTTGTCAATGCAACTCCTACCCTGGAATTAAATTTACATTGTTTTAAATTAAATTTTTATTTTGCCTGCAGCAGCAATATGTCCAATGGAATAAATGTAAAAGTCAACCCACCCTTATTACAAAACCATCCTTTACAACCATGGAGTCACATAACACACCTCGTAACTATTTTTTATCAAAACCTATGTACACCCTGACAGGAATGAGGATAAAGTGTTAAGATTCAAAATTTAACCTCTAGGGTTTTTTGTATTTGACATTTGAAAGAAATGATATTCAAAATTTAGCCTAGGTTTTTTTGTATTTGACATTTGAAAGAAATGAGATTCACAATTTAACCTAGGGTTTTTTGTATTTGACATTTGAAAGAAATGAGATTCAAAATTAAGCCTAGGGTTTTTTTTACATTTGACATTTGAAAGAAATGAGATTCAAAATTTAGCCTAGGTTTTTTTTTACATTTGACATTTGAAAGAAATGAGATTCAAAATTTAGCCTAGGGTTTTTTGTATTTGACATTTGAAAGAAATGAGATTCACAATTTAGCCTAGGGTTTTTTGTATTTGACATTTGAAAGAAATGAGATTCAAAATTTAGCCTAGGTTTTTTTTTGCATTTGAAATTTGAAAGAAATGAGATTCAAAATTTAGCCTAGGGTTTTTTTGCATTTGACATTTGAAAGAAATGAGATTCATAATTTAGCCTAGGTTTTTTTGTGTGTTTGACATTTGAAAGAAATGAACACAAGCACTTAGAAAATTGGAGCATTGGTGGGTTTAGTTTATGGATCAGAAGGGCTCAACTCCAACAAATGCATTAGATAATTGCATGATGTCTACACTTTGGAATACTCACTGCATCTTTGATTTCAGCCTCATCACTCAGCTGCCTGTTCTTTTCATTCAACGCTTCAACTTCACTCGATGTGGTTGAGCTGCAGAAGAGAAACAAGAAAACAATATTTATTTAGGTTGTCCCATAAACCAAACATGTTTTTTAAAACTATTTTTGAACTCAGGAAGGGAGAGCCACGGACACAAAGTACCTCGGGAGCAAAACATTATTTATGTACACAGGAAGTTATTTCAATGTGTCTTATCTAGATAGACCATAGGTATCATTAGGGTGGACACAAAATTCATCTGTTGTAAGGTTGGGCACGTTACACGCATGATGCGTTACACGCACGCATGATACGTTACACGTAACAAATAAGTGGTAAACGTGTACACGGATGAAACAAAATCTTTTCAAAGGCACGCACAATTATTACTTACAATGTCACATTATCGATGATCTTATATTCAGAGCTTCTCAGTGACTCAGCTGAACTTTAGTGTTGGGCGATAAAACTAAAAATGTTGGCCCGATAAATGGAAAAGATGGTTATTATAATATAGTGTTTCCCCGCGCGGTGAACCTGAAAATGGGCGGGATTTCACGCATATCGCCCAGCACTGAATTTGATTGATATCACGTGTGTGGACAGTGACATACGGGGAATTGTGGGTAATTGATATCGGAATAACAATATGTGCACGAAAAAAGTTGTCTGCTAAGGGGTAGGTACCGGCCGAAATGTGCGTCAATCTACTGTATCAAAGGATTAAAATCTGTGAATATTTTACTCAATTACTTCATATCTAATGTCCGGGGGATATTATTGGGCGTGTAAACTCACAAACTTGGTAAGCTCCCGGCAGGGTTCGTACGGTCCTTGAGAGTCCTTGAAAATCCTTGAATTTGAAAACACATTTTCAAGGCCTTGAAAGTCCTGGAAATTTGCACAGAGTCCTTGAAAGTCCTTGAAAATTGATAATTTATGGCTAACTGATCCCAAATTCAGCGAGTGGATTGATGTCGGCAGGAACAAGAGTTCAGCATACTGCAAATTATGCTGTGGTAAGTCCTTGAAAATCATGCTTTTGGACCTTGAAAGTCATTGAAAAGTCCTTGAATTTTAAAGGCTCCAAGGTGTACGAACCCTGTCCCGGGTTTAAGCTTCAACTGTTGGCAATGCTGTACGCTCTGCCATTGACCTTGACTGGTTTTGAGTCTATCTCATACGTGTACACGATACACGCACGCATTCATTAATACGTTACACGTAAGAGAAAATACACGGAATGACTCATCCTTAATCTGTTGCATGGGACCCTGCAGGAAGAGGGCATATTGAAAATTGGTTAAAAATCCTGTTCAAAACCATGCTAACATGTTCCTCTCATCATAACGAAGCAGAAATATTTCACTTACTTTCACCAGTCTCTGATTGAATGGTTCACGAGTTATAACCAAAAACATGTAAAAAGGCAGGTCTTGTATTTTGAGGTGTGCGAGTGCGATAGCACACCATCACACGCCTTAAATGATATTGAGTGCCATTTTCAGCACACCTACAACACACCTGAAAATTCTGAGAAGTGCTCTTTGTAGCACACCAGGTATTTTATTCAAGGCCTGAAAAGGTCATACCAAGGGTAATGAGAGGTGCTTATGGGAGTCAAAAACTTAAAATTTTGTCTGATTTGTTCGAAATGGTCTCAAAAGGTTCACCATGTGCCATTCCATAAAATCTCAACAGTCTTTTTACTGCACTCTGGAATCAAGTACAAGTTACATCTGGTGCTCAAGTTTTAGGCTACAGTAAATAATAAGTTGTTGGATTAAATTCCTGAACATATATACTCAACCTTCAAAATGTACGCTCAGACGCGAGACCATTGCGTATGCTGCAGGCATGCGTTAAATCAAAAAAACTACATGTAAAACTCAACTGCTTTACCAAGCCAGACTACAAACCTTTGCGATGACTGTGATGAGCTGCTTTGTGATGACTGTGATGAGGGTGAGCTGCTTTGTGAGGATTGCGTTGAACTGCTTTGTGAAGAGCTAGATGTTTGTGACAAGATCAGCTCCAAACTGTCCTCGAAGCAATCTGCTTCAACTTCTTGTTTGACTTTAGGTACCTTCACCTTGGCCTCTTCCTTTGGTAATACAGGGACTGGTATCAAGGATGCTTTCTGTGGCTCAGTCTTTGTGCTCTTCTTGGAACCTCCTTTAACAATTGAAACCTTTTTCGTGATGGTGTCTTTCTTGGACACAAATGCCTGAATATGAGTGAAAGAAATCAAATGTGACTCAGGGAGAAAAGAAAAATAAGAAAAATCCACAAGGTTTAAACCTTGACAAGTAGACCCTGTTCTGATATTCATTGTCTGAATCTATTGTCTCTTTTCATGGGTAGCTTTGCGAGTCATTTTTTCCCACTTTGGATATTTTGCATTTACGGCCAAAGCAGTCAGAAATTCATACTTTTTAAAAATTTGTTTTCCTAAATAGATTTCAAATCTGGTTCCGAAAATGGCCTAAATTTGACCTCTACAGTCTAGTTCTACTAATCAATACCATTCACACCATACTATTTTAAACTGAAACTTACATTGGTAATATCGCCAAAAGCTCTCTTCTTTGATGGATTTTTCCCTGGAGAGCCATCTGACCGCCTCTTGGATCTGGTGAAAGGTACATTCTTCTGTGGTAAAGCTTGATCTTGGTGAATCTAATAAGGAAGAGATCAATAAAAATAAAGTAAAGATTTAACTTGACTTGAGCTCTTTTTGTATCAGAAAGTGATATTTAAAATAACTGTGCAACCCAAAAAGTATTTTGATATTAGGAAGCAAATATTCAAATCAAAACAAAGAAACTGATGAAACTATAAAATAGGCCTAATATTAAAGTCCACAATTTGTTTCCAAATTATACTACAATGTATCAATTGCAATATCAGTTCTAAGTTGTTTCAAATTTAAATGTCACACACAAATATCATATGACAATCTGACGTTCTGAACGCAGCTCAAGCATGAAGAGTACGGTACTCAAAAGGCATGCAACAATGTTTCCAAACAATTGGCAGCCCTCCCCCCCCCCCACACACACAAAGAATGTAGTGGGCCTTGTAATATCATATGAAAGGCTCTGAAATATCATTTTGGAGGATTTTAAATTTAAAATTACAGCAAAGATAATTCTACAATATCGAGAATGAATACACAGATTTCTGATGACTTCATCAAAATGTCATGACTACCACGCAACCATTCTAAATAAGGTAGCGCTAGGGTGAAAAAAATATCCTGGAGTTAATGGCTTCAAAAAGCCGTAAGCTGTACAAAAACATTGGAATTTGATGAGTTTTTGACATCAGGGGCCGATTTCACTAACATTTAGCGATGGTCGCTAACCCCGTTTTGATCGCTAAACTCCAAAAATGATCGCTAAATAGCCGGTATTAGCGATCGTTTTTGGAGTTTAGCGATCAAAACTGGGTTAGCGACCATCGCTAAATGTTAGTGAAATCGGCCCCAGGCCTTCATTTTTAAGGCGAGCTAGAGTGATTACTCTCGTCTGCTCACCTAAACAGTCTCTTAGAAGAGCAATGTTGTATTTAGCTCACCTCAAACTGTTAAAACCAGTAATAAATATCAAATGGTGTGACCTCAAATCACTCTCCTGACAAATCCCCTTGAACCTTTCAGGTGAGTAATTTATCTATAGCTCTTCAGCATTTTTCAAAAATGAAGCCCTGGACATGCAGCGTAAGGCCAAAAAAAAAATATTGTTTGTTTGCCCTCCAGTGGAAAAATTAAAATTTTGGATCGGTCGGTCGGTTAATCTTTTTTTTTTTTTAATTTTTTTTTTTTACTCTACACATATGATGTCATTCCATGGATTTTATCATGAATACCAAGCAATGCAGGGCTTAATCAAAAATTGTGGGTCATTATTTAGAGGAAATATGCATTTTAACTACTAAATGTGACTTCACACTGCTAAATATTACATTTTACATCAAAAATATTGAGTTTTCATATTTTACATGTTTGAAGAAGAAAAAAAATAAACTAAAATCGCGACCCTAATTTTTGGCATTTTTAGGGTCGGTTGCGGAGGGCAAACAAACATAATTTTTTTTTTGGCCTAATGCTTACCTGCACTGTGGGTGCATTAGTGGCAGTAGTACCCTTCTTCTTGCGTATTGGCAGAGGCATCTTTTTCAATCAAGTAGCTTGTTCAAGGAGTTGATAATCTGTAATGAGAAACACTTCTCTAATGAAATTATGCACACAAACAAACATATTGTAAACATCTAATGAAATGCAGGTCAGTAGGCAGCAATCTTTGAGAAGAGATCAACGTCGGCTCATGAACCTCTGCACCCGGTTTGCAAACCAATTTTGCTCTGATTTCTTTTTCAAAACCTTCCTAAATAGCACATGTATTTTGTAAACTAATTATTTACCGTACCTAACTTTAACAGTAATTGACAGAATTTCTAGAATTTGATAATTTTCAATTCCTAATAATTTTGTGTATATTTCGTCTTACTCATTATACGATTAAAGTCACCGCAGTTTGTCAACCAACGAGCGTTTCATGGTGCCCAGTGTGCAATCATCAAAAATGGTCGATCACAGCTTTATTCTTGCTTCAAAATCTCACTCATTATGAAATTGAAAACTCGGGAATCTTTCAGACATTTAAACAACATTTTGGATCAACGGAAACAGAGCTTCATCGATACAGCCGAGTTTTCTGAGATTTGCAAGCATTTTTAGCGGTGTTTGGGAGACAAAAACCTTGACAAAAATCGGCAATTTTTAGTACTTTATACAATTTGTTTTAACCTTGTTGTTTTACCCAATAATTTCCCTCTTTATTCGAAGCCCTGTCCTCCTTGAACTCCGAAATATCTACCTTGTTAAAAGATTTTAACCATTTTAGCTTCTTTGGTTCATTTACCTTGATGAATTAGTGACTTTTGTCATGTTTGTTCCTTATCATGAACGAGGGTCTTAACATGAAATGGTGTTCGAATTGACAACTTGGGAATCTTTCAGACATTTAAACAACATTTTGGATCAACGGAAACAGAGCTTTACCCGACATATCTGGCAGTGGTATTGGTACCACAGCCAGAAGCAAGCTCTGCAATCAAACCTGTCGCATAAGTGCACATACCCAATATCCCAAAAAATGATCATAGCTATCAAATACGAACTGCAACCCTCCACAAACATGACAAAGGATATAAATACTAAATTTACCTATTATTTAACACTTCCCGAAGTTGTTAGTCACACAAAAATGATGTTTGAACTTTGAAGTTAGGCAGGAGCGGACATCCGGGCGTTTTGTTTACATTCGGGACGTTTGTCCAAATAGCGCGGTGAAAACATTTGCCGACTTCCCATTCAACTCAATGGAGAAAATGACGGCTCGTGGAAACTTCGATTGATTTTAGCAAATTGTCAAAATATTTTGATTCCAAAATCATATGAGATGTCTGGTATTCAAGTCATAACAAAATGACAAACAGCTCATCATTTCACAGATTTTCGTCTGCCTAAAATAAAGGAAATGAAGGGATGCCTGGCTGAAGTATTGATTGTTTTCACCGCGCACGAAGTCCAACGCGAGTTATTTTTAGATCATTGTGCTGCGTATACCCTGCGTATGACGTAGGTTCGCTTTCGCCTAATGTTTACAAATGGTAACCGAGGTAAACAAACCAACATACCGTTTGATTTCTCTGATCCGAACTGTGCCGATTTTCATAAATTTAATTCAAAAAGGTTCCTTTCATGAATATGGAATAAAACATTTCTGTATTTTCAAGTACCATTGGGTCGCATGTCATAAGGTGGGGCCCAAATGAGTTACATGGTCAAAATTGACCAAAATAGTATTTTTGGATATGTTATAATATAAGTAATGACCCCCTCTATTCATTTAAAATGTAAGTTTCGAGCCAAATATACCTCTCGTTACAGCAAAACGGGCAAATTAATGTTTGATTGGTCCATAGACGGGAATGTAAACTAGAATTTCAAATTATGCGTTTTTCTCAATTCGGACCTGCTGTACTAAAAAGAGCATAAAATTTGAATGGTTCATTGTATCAGACTGAAATTTTCAGGGTTTATTAACATCACAACAATACACAAATTATGCTGTAAAAAGTAGTATATATATAAGCGCTTTTATAAATTATATGTATGTTTAATGTCTTAATTTATGCAAAATAATTATTAAGAAGTTACTGAACGATGTTATATAGTTCATCCATTTGGAACCCTATATTAC
>JXSR01S023083.1:0-13517 GCA_000969725.1 Ophiothrix spiculata
TCATATTCTATAATGTCTAAAGAGTAGGAATCACTTGAGAAAAAAACTATATCAGAGATTTCCATCTTATATGACATTTCTACCGGACTATATCTTTAGTTTCTCTTCAAGTCCTTGAACAATTACAAAATTAACCACAAGTCCCACTGCTTTGAAAATATGGCCTAATTATATTATTATAATGCATTTGGAGTTCAAGCATATGAACGTGAAACAAGTAGCATTATTTGAAAATGTATTCTTTTTGAATCAGCAATAAAAAAAAAAGTACACAAGCTTTGTGGTGGAAGTCACATATTGGGACGCACATGATGACCTATGGTATCAATTTCTTATGTACAATATGAATTTACGTGGAAATATATTCACTTAAAATGAGCTAACCCATAAGGTTTGATAAGCTACTTGTAAGAGCTCATCTTGGTTTGGCCAGCCATTGGACCATCTTTTACACACTATTCAATATTGATTCTCCTTCAGCTTCCTATTTGTAGACGAGTCCTCTTACTCACCGCATCACATCACATTCACGTGTGAAGGGCATTTACACCGACACTGTAGTAGGCTACTTGTGTGACAAACAAACGACTCACAAGGGGAAACTGGGACATGATGGTGGTTTGGAAAGACGTAATTGAAAGCTTGAAATAACTGATGAGATTGTGAAGACTTGCAAATGAATGGGTCATCGAACATCACTTGAGGATGGCGGCACTTCACAGATTGAATTTCTTGATATTTTTTTTTTTTTTTTGGATAGCTATTCTTATTGTTTCAGTAATTGAGCACGAACTCAAATTTCATTATAAGTATGTTCTTCAATTTATCATAACCGACGGTGAAAAATTGTTTATTTAAATAAAAATAATGAAAAATAAAAAAATGACCAGATTCTTCATGTGAACTGTATTTGTAAATATCCCAATTTTTCATTTCTAATTATCTGTGTTCCAGTTTTGCTCTAGCGGCTATTTTTAGAGCTCAGCATTAAAGTCTACATCAATGCAGCAGCTCTAAATATAAGGAGCAATAAAAACGAAGCACTTGACATTCCTGGTGAGACCCATAATCAAAGCTGGCTTATATAGGAATACAGCAGGGAATAACAAATGTAGGTTATCATCTTGGCTCAAGAAAATTTCCACGTCGTTTTTGGTTAAGACAACTGGCATTTGTCCAGTTATTCTATACTTTTCTCAAAATACAGTGGAAACTCGTTATAACAAAGTTGATGGGAACAGAGAAATTAGTTCTTTACATCCAAACATTCGTTATATCAGGGTTTTAAATATAATAAAAAACAAAAGAAATTAGTATAATGGTATAGGACAAATTCTTCTTTGTAACAGGGTTTTTCTTACATCAGATTTTGTTATAATGAGTTTCTACTGCATTACATATCATTCATAATTTGGTTATCGGAGTATAAAACAGGGGTATTACAGATATTTGAAAAAAAAAACTGTAGTAAAAATAAAACACACATAAATCCACTCACTTTTTACTGTTTACAAGAAATTCAATTTGGTGTATTTTTTAAGAAATTGCAATCCTCAGTATTGGATAAACTAGAAATGCAAGTCATTTCCAGACAGGCTGCTTAAAAATACAGACCTTATGAAAAAGGGGAGAAGAGTTCCACACTAACGTTTTACACCATGCAAGTCACTGAAGTCAAAATGTCCTGAACACTTTCATATATGGCCATGCGTTATGAACTGGTGCACTGACGTTTGGGGAGCTGCCCCTTTGTGCGATATTTTTCGGATTCATTGGGAAATTTAAACCCCTTCTCCTATACCTACCTAGGCAAACTACCTATCAAATTAAAGCTCTTGGTGAGTACTTTAAATTGATATCTTAAACATGAGTGTAGCATGTATAGTTCATGAGATATGCTAATTTATAGGAAAACATGACATTGGGGAGCTGAGGACCCGATATGGAGGACCCGATATGTAAAAATATCATAACATAGTCACTGGGTGAAAAGTTACTCTAAGCTCCTGTAAATGGCTCATACACTTAGTAAAACTTAATATAAAGGTTATTTTGAACAGCTCTACTAATTAAAAAGGATAATAAATTGCTTTTCTAACTTAATTTGCCCGGGATGATGCATCGCACAGGGAGCCATTGGATGCCAGTGCATCAACTTCTTAAATCTTCAAATGTCTCACCCGGGTGTCTCGCACTGTAAAGTAAAAAGCACCCGTTTTCGAACTGGGAAGATGAAGATGGTTGATGGTAGATGATGGTTGTTTCTACAAAAGACTTTCTACAAAGGCAGTTGTGCCAAAAGAAAATGTTTTGTATCTTGGGGTTGACTTGAACGAGAATCAAAGGAACCATATAATGTGGACGAATGTGACATTATGTGTTCAATTTCATCATACATCTTATAAGTTTTTTTTTAGTCAAATCCAAACTCTTCATGTATAAAGTTAAGGTAAAGTTGTTTCTGTACTGTTTAAGTCATAATTGTGTGCTATGCCTATTTTATAATTTAAGAAGAAGAGAAACTTCTTTTGATGTGATGTGAATTTTACCATGTCGCGAAAATCATTGCACATCCCAAAAACTAAAATAGATAGGTATAGACAAAGTATATATATTTCAAAAGCTCTCATTCTGGGTAGTTCAAAAATGAAGTCAATTTAATCATAGTGTGAAAGAGTAAAAAAAAATCCCATGTTAACTTTGAGAAAAAAATATTTTTCTCGAAGTTATATGTGAATTTTACAATGTCGCGAAAATCATTGCACATCTCAAAAACCAAAATAGATAGGTATAGACAAAGTATATATATTTTAAAAGCTCTCATTCTGGGCATTTCAAAAATGAAGTCAATTCAATCATAGGTTGAAAGAGTAAAAAAAATATGCAATGTTAACTTTGAGGAAAAAATATTTTATTTGTTGTCGTTTGAATTCAGATAAATCTCTTATACTTAACCCTACCCTAAAATAAACAGCATTTTTGGAATCCATGTAAAATTTCCTTTCAGAATATATATTTACTTTTCCTATTCTGGGTTAAACAGAAATCAAGATATTTCAATTCATGTTAGATTTGGCGCAATTTTCATGATCGCTTTTTCTTTAAAAAATTGGGGCCAAGAAATGCACCAACTTAAAACACATGGCCATACAGAACAAGATTTCCTGAAAACAAGACATGTTCAGTATTTCCTGATAACTTGCAACCCTGTTTCAAATAATAGCAGCTGCTGAATAGACTATTTTCCTATTCACGCTGAAAGTACCGTACATCTGGAAACTTTTGCGCAATCAACCATATTATTACATTGTGCGCACAACGTCATATGCGCACAACGTAAAATATGGTAGGTTGCACAAAAGTTACCGTATTTGCGGTACTTTCAAGATGCATTATGGGACATACGAAAGTGGTCTATTTCTATTCATTTTCCATTATTGAGTGGCGTGAAGTAATTAAACAATACTTTACCATCGTGATTCCAAGAGAGGTTGCTTGTCAACGATTCAATCTTGAAACTTCCCGTTTGATGCCACTGATAATCCAGTTTCTGATTAAGAAAAGAGGATAGAAAACAATAAAGACACAATTAGAACAGATTCTTGAGAAGATGGAATCAAAACATCTCTGACTATAAATAGAAGCATGCCTGAGAGGAAATCAATGTGTCATATGTGTCGAATATCACAAGAGACTCTGTATGAGAAAGGAGGTAAAAATAATAAATGGTTTCAAAGCCAAATAAGATTTGTATGAAACATGTTGTAAAAATAATAAATGGTTTTAAAGCCAAATAAGATTTGTATGTAACATGTTGTGAGAGTAAACTACATTGGTTTCCTGGAACATGGCAGCTTGCGGTTACATGTAATATGTGAGTGTGAGAAGATGGATTTGTATCAGTTAGACCATGTAGAGTCGGCTATATGTAGAGAGAGACAGGCAGAGAGGCAAGTTGCAGGGAACTGGTTTGATGTTAGACAGAGGCTATAAGGTGAAATTCTACCATTTTACTGTCGTAAACAAGAACCAATTTAATAAGTACTAGAACCTAAAGTATATGGACCCTAAATATGAAGATGGAAATCTAAATCATAACAAATTGGTTGATATTTGTTGATACTAGTTGATGCTTAAAAACAACCAATATAGATCAAGTAATAACATTCTTATGAAATGTTGGTGTAAATTATCTGCCCAGGGTAAACCCATACCTACCCATACCAGTAGTTCACAATGTTCTAATTTAAAGGATATTGTCTTAATAAGTAGAAAGATTACTTAATAATTTAGAGTCTACAAAATACAGTGCATTGATGTCAAAAGATATCTTTTGATTGCTAATCAAACACAAATGCTTCAAAGCAAGTCCCTGTCCCTAAGTTATAGACATCAATATTGCATAGACCGCATAGATACAGAACCAATCTCACCTCTGGATTTCCTGATCACCAATTTCATGGTAAATTGTGCACAAATACACTTAATTTGAGCAATGAACTAAAGCAGTTAATTACTAACCATTTACGACACACAGTTGCCCTTTTCTCTGCTCAAGTCTGGGAGATTTGCATACAACACAGGAATTGAACATATGATTATAACATATTTATAAGGAATGAGGAAATTGACCATAGGATCCTTCAACATTTTAATTTAATTAGGAGTGATAATTTTTGTCAAACCTTTTGTTTTAGCATGCAGGCATTTTTAATTTGACAGCTGAACTTGGTACTACCCTTTAATTTTCAAATATTTTTCTTACATAACCTCTCCTCATCTTCGGTAATGTCATGTGACAACTACAAGGACAGTCAACAACAAATTTACTAAGAATTAAAATAATAACAATATTATAAAATAAGCACCTTCCAATAAAGGGGTTTCCTCAGAGATGCAGACTTTCCTTACGACTGCAGGATAACGATTTATTTCATAAATAGCAAAAAATCAAAAATATTGTTTGCACCCTTTTTGCATAAGCAAATTTCAATGCACACTGAATGCATGCGTTACTAACGCATTTGGTTAATCACGCGCCGCATCGCTGCGTAATATATACGCGGAAAATTATGCAGACGCAGATGTGCCATCAAAGTACAATACCCCATTTAAGAAAACAAACCAGGAACCACTGACACCAGACCCAGACTGTCTCCATGTTGTGATTTGTCATTGACTACTTACCACAAGCTTGCAAAAATTGGACAAGTTTTTCTTTCGAAATTTGTGGTGTGTAAATTTTCACTATACAGATATTAAAATCCAAATAATGTAAAGTTTATGTATACTTTTGGTGTATGCTCAGAGCTACTCTGGTGTATGCTTATAGTTACAACATAGGCAAACTATATAAATGTGGAGGACAACTTAATGAACAATTTCAAAAAAATAATTGAGCAGAAACAATTGGAAAAGAACATAATTTACCAATTCTTGTAGGTTGACCTCATGTTTACAATCTGAGCCATATGATTATATGATTATATGAGCTTAAACTGAGTGAGATGATACCTGGGCTCACTGCTGAGTCCGTGCAAGGGGAGATCAGGAGACTCTTTTTTGCCCAGGCACGCTGACTGGGCTTGCTGCTAAGTCCATGGGAGGAAATATTAGGGGAACTGCGCTATTTCTGTAAATGGTAATCAAACTATTATTGGACCAGGTGGTCATTGAACTAAATGACAATGGACCAAATGGAAATCAAATTATTATTGGACCAAGTGGTCATTGGACTAAATGAATATGGACTAAATGGCATTCAAAATTGTATTGGACCAAGTGGTCATTGGACTAAATGACAATGGACTAAATGGTATTCAAAATTGTATTGGACCAAGTGGTCATTGGACTAAATGATGTTGGACTAAATGATAATCAAAATTTTATTGGACCAAGTGGTGATGGACTAAATGGGTTTTGGACTACCCGGCCATTGGACTAATAGGTCATTGGACCTAGTGAGTTTGGACCAAATGACATCGGACTAAGTGGTATTGGACTAAATGGGTTTGGACTAAGTGGCGTACAACCGTAACAACAGGTTCAATATAAATGTACATCAGAAAAAAATGAGTTTTAGCATGTTTGTAAATCTGCATATTATTCAATTAATCTTGTTAAATATTAATCAGGTTAATAAAGACAAACACTTGTGTGAGACAAATCAAATATGGTAATGAAAAATGAGCAATCAGGCTTTTAAATCAATAACATTCAGATTCCAAAAATATTTCTATAATTAATGTTTTTTATAATACAAATAGTATCAGACTGATCTATTCTTAAATTTTGGATCTAAAAAAAATCAGCTTGTAGTTGTAATCAATTATGAGAGAACAGCTCATCATTGGTCACCAACTCACCATGGCAATGATGTGAGTAAGCACCATGTTCATCAATAAGTAGAATTGTTAAGATGAATTTGGAGTTGGATATCAAAATTATTGACTCCCTTCAAGAGGATATTTAAAAAAAAAAGTTTTGATTATCCTTTTAACGGTGAAAAATTGACTTCTGAGGAGATCTAAAAAAAAAATATAACATTCTAATATATAATGTGTCTTGCTTTCAACATTTTAATGTGTCTTGATTTCAAAATTCTAATGTGTCTTGCTTTGCAAGTAACTGCTTATACTTGATTGTTCCAACAGTACTTATGCTCTGTTACTTATTACCTTATGTAGAGACAAACGTATGCATAACGTACTTAACCCCACTATTGTTTTGGTTTATACATTGTTGTTGGTCATGTGTTTGTTAGAAGTATGTTCAATGCGTTATCCATATGGTCTGTCCGTTATGTATGCGTTCAAATCGTTATCCATACCGTGGTGGTCCGTTTAGCACACGTTCAGTATGTGAAGTTTTTGTATGTTATTCATACGTTTTGGTACTATATGATGATGTCTGACAGAGTCTTTAATAATATCAATATTTATGAGCAACCTCTTCTTTTGATAGCAGTCTAAGCTTGACTAATCAATTAGATATAGCAGTATGAAAAAATTTGAAAACAATTTGTGAATCACCACAGCTCATTATTTAAGTGAGCAGTATGAATTTTCTTGAATATATGATAAAAGAATCAAAACTGATCCATCATGCAATGAAGCAAACAATATGTAATATTAATGTATTTGGCAATGCAAGAAAGAAATGGTCTGAGAATGTACGATCTGTGTTTCATTCTCGGGGCTGGAGTATCACTCAATGAGATTTACAATAAAGACATAATTATATGTAGGAATAACATGGATAAAGAAATAGTTGTGCAAGACATTAGCTCTAGTGCATTGAAAATGGGAAAAATACTTCTAACGAAATGTACTGTAATTAGTTCATTTAGAATTAGAACTCATGCTAAATGGTTTTATGTTTTAATGAAAACTATTGTTAGATTTGAAGGGGTTGTAGTCAGACAAGTTTTCAACTGACAAGCTTTCGTCAGAAGTAGCCCTGACTTCTTCAGGACAAATATTATCATCAGGAGTAGCTCTGATTTCTTCTGGACAAATATAAAGACAAGTGGGCCGTCACTACCCACTGATGACTCGCATGAGCCATTCACTGAAGACTGCCCCTTGCCAACAGTGTTGAAAATAGATCACCTCTTTGAGATTCTTGTGGCTCTGAAAAGAGCCTTTCTGAAGGCTGCCCCTTGCCATCAGTTTCACACAAAAGAAGGTTGCCCCTTACTTCCAATGTGTTGTTCTTTTGAGATTTTCAGCTCTCGGCGAAAGGCTCGCTTGGTGTTAGTGATTAATAACAAAAAACCCAGTCTTTAACAAAGACTACCAGTAAGGAGAAACTGTTATGAGGTTTTCATAAAAATTATGATCACAACTTTATCCTTTGAAAAGATAATCTCTATTATAATGAGACAAAGCTATGTGGCATCACGTAGCCACAAAAATATCTATTAGTGAAGAATATCGATTGGAAGAGTCGTAATATGTCATAAATCTTCAAAGATTGTCTGACAGAAGGGAAGATATAATGTGTATCCCATCATGCATTGCTTTCAATGGGAAATTTAGTGCAGGAAATCATGTGAGTAGTTAGTGATAAAATGCCCATAAATCAAATTTAATTTTGTAATCTTGCATTTTGGCTATGTTTCATCACTAACTACTCACATGACTTGCTGTACAAAATTTCCCATAGGAAGCAGTGCATGATGGGATACTCACGATATCTTCTCTTGTCTGACAGGGTACAAGGTTCAAATGCTTATTTTGCATTAGATCTTTCCTCAGGTTCTTTCCATACTAGATATGTGTACAAATATTAATTATATTGCTTGATTTGTCATTTTAAGAACAAGAGTAGCATGTCTGGGAGGTTTTTATACATGTTACATGCTGAAGCACTCCTCCTAGGCCTATGACTGTAAAAACAACATACTCATGCTTGTTAAAACAAGATGGAATATAAACAAAATCATAATAGAATTTATTTTTTCTGTCAAAATACATTGCAGGTGACAAAATATTTGAATTAGATTTGTTATTTTTATCTATATTAAGTAAGGATCCCTTAGATGTATGTAAAAGTAAAAAGAAGTCAAATATGCTTTGAGAAAATGTAGACTGAATAGTGCAACTTGAAGCAACTTGGTCGTGCTATGTTTCTTACAAAAATCCATTCGGAAAAATTGTTACCTGAAATAAGTGTGCAGGTTGCTGAAAATGTGAAATAATTCAATACGAGTATTATTATCAGTGAGAGCTTGTGAGTTTTAATTGTTTAATACAGGACATTGCACAAGTGGGTCCTTGGTGATAACAAGTACTTCCATGTAAAAAGATACAACATGGAAAGATCTCACAATAGAGGGTATGATTTTTTATACTTCCTTGAAAATGAATTTGATTGAAAGCCATGTGTAGATTACCAAAATCAATCATTTAAAACCAATATCCAGAACATATGAAGCAAATAAATCTATTCTAGGACTTAATTTCCAACTGTGCAACATTGCGACCATTACCAATGGTCTTCAACAGGCATCATATTCCTGGAATTGGTCACATGACAGACGGCTAGTGACGTCATGAAGTGCTCGGTCCCACACGTGAGATAAACTGTAGCAAAGGCCCCTGTTCTTATTGAGGGCCGGGTTCTCAATTCTTTCCCTTGATTCCTCGTTTGTGGTACATGTATTGTTCCTCCTAATCAAGAATTATAACATCCTCCAAGTTTACAGTGTGTTTGGAGTCTCTGATTTATGCAAATAAACAGCAGAATTCTGCGCTTGTCAAGTGACCAATTCCAGGAATCAGATGTCTGTTAAGACCATTGGTAATGGTCGTAACGTCGCACAGTTGCAAAGAAAGTTCCAGTTATAGATTTATTTACTTCATATTTACTTCTACTGGATAAATGAGAAAATACATCTTCAATTTCAAGAATGTTTCAAATCTATTCTTCCTTTTACAAATAAAATGCCGATTCAAGTATTAGAAAACATCTATATTGCTACTAATAACCATATTGGGAATATTCATCATTCCATGTAGTGAAAAATAAATGTGTTACTGAGGACTTATCCTAGGATATTGCGTTATTCCAGCCAGCTTATGATATTACACAGTGAACCTAAGCCATGATATGCTCCAGTTTAAACATGATACTGCTTGATCAGGTGGGTGGAAACAGTAAATCCAGCTCATTGAGAAATACCTGTGGAAGATAGCGCACTTAGCTAGAAATCATCTTCTGCAATATGGATTGAATTTCTTAATGTCAGCAGCAAACTCTGAGGTAAACGAGGCGTACCTCACCATGCTCCTGATTTTTTCTGATTTTTGTCTTCTGTCTGAATGAACTTCACTGTGCTACAAATGTTGATGATGAAGTTTAATAACTAATTTGTCATTGATTTTTTGCCTATTCATAATTCTTTTTTAACTGTTGCATACATGTAGACCCTATCAAACTAACCTAATATGTCACTACCCTCCAATAAACATGACTTCAAGAATAAGTTTTATAAATTTAGGTGGGAATGTTACATTTCCACTTTGAAAGACAAACAATACCCCTGGAAATATTAGCCCATTTCTGTGCCATATTTGTATAGGATTGACTAACCTGAGATGTCAATTTCCCCATATTGATAATTGTCATTTTTAAGATTGCATTTATAAACCAAATTGATCACTTTAACATAATTAACACATCTCCTCATAGACTTGCGGCACTAAAGAAGTTTTCACTACAATTATGTATCAAGTAACATGAAAGCATTTTAAATCAGGAAAAAAGAAATGTGCAAATTGCCTCGTGTAGAATCAATGATGAACAAATCAAATACAACCTGACAAAGCTGAGAAAGAAATACATCCTACAGTCAAATTCAGTGCTTGTCACATAGGTATTTAAAGCTAATTGCATCTTAGCATGTGATAATTAAATTGTGTAAAGACTGATGCCAACTTACCCAATCAATATCATTTAATTCAATTATTTTAATGGCACCGGTAGATCCGAGTGCAAGTTCTCACATGAATAAATTATTTTCAAAGATGAGCCAAAAAGATAAATTATATAGGCAGCAACATCTGCATTCATTTCTACAGCATATCATTTTGACCAATAAAGCATTTGGAACCAGTGATGATCAAAACTGGTTTTGGCCATGCACAAAACTGACAGGATTTGGATTAAAAATAACATTGCAAAAATGATTATTTGTAGCTAGAGAAAAATATGTAATCAGTGGTATCACAAATTATAAGGATGTTATCATTTCACTCCTACTATAATGGTTTACATCAAACTGCTATTTGTATTCTTGGAGATATTCATCAGGACTGTTCTTTCAACATGATATAAACATTTTCATCATATCTAGTCCAATAACTATCACACTTTATATGTTACTTGCTATTTGTATGTTTGACTTTGTACTGATTAGTGTTTTAATGACAGGCCTTCCGATGTGTAAAGTTAACTGTCCAATTTAAATTACCCCAGTACAACCATGGAAAAAAGTATCTCTTTTTTCCATGGTACAACACTGTCAACAACAGGAATTGATACATTTTAGACAAATGTCCAGCAAGATTACAAATTTTCCTATCCTTTCCATATGTTCATGGTCCTTGCCACAGTATCCATTAACAAGACAGGTATAAAAACCCTCTTGCTTCAATACCACCATTTCTACAAGATGATGGATGTACAGTTAGTGGAAACATGATACATGTGTATAACATGAAACATGATATAAACTACAGGTAAATCAAATAGAAGATCAAGGCATAGGTAATGTATGCTTGTGTGTGATACACCTTGAGAGAATTCCACATGATAGTGATAGTATGACATCAATATTTTCTTGCATTTCCTTGTCAAGTTTGGAATCTGACATTTTAGTTGAGCTATACAGGGTTTGGAATTCATAAATTAAAGCAAATAAGTGAACTAATAGTTCATAAAATTTTCTGAAAACAATTTAGAATATAATACATGTAAGGGATATTTATCTTCAATTCTACCACAAAAATATTTCAAAATGAGTAACGCTAAAGCATGGCCAGCAAAGCACCCTAATGGCTGAATTTAGCATAAAATGACGTATTTTACAAAAACGAAAAATCCAACTCTGTCTAAAATGCAAAAAATAAATTCCTTGACCTCAAAAACATATATTCACCGCAACATTGGTAAAATATGTTATAGAATTCAAGTAATGGTCATATTTCATATTTTCAGACACCCTTTGACACCCCCCCTTTTCGAAATTGTTTTTTGGCCCGCACTGTCTCATTTTTTTTGGCAGATTTCAATGAAAAAGGTGTCAAAATGCTCAGGAGGTCATGCTGCGTCAAATGAGCTTTTACCCTAAGTGATTTGAAACATGACACTTTTTTGACCCCTGTATAACCCACCACTATTTATATTCGGTCATCTTCTATTAAAATGATAAATGCTTACAAGCTGTACCAGGTACACTAATCAATGCAGTGTCATATGAATTACCAATCACTGTTTGCAGGTGACTACTAAACCACCAGTACACAGCATACATTATGAACGTAATAACACGATATGCGTTAGCTTAGAGGGTCTGTATTGATTGATTGGCTGAACAGTCAATGGAGGAATGATGTCATCTGACATGTAGTGTACTATATAGTAATAATAGTGGGTCAGAATATTAAAACAAGTGCTGGCATTATAATAGAGTTCATTGGTACTTTTTAAAGTCTACTAAAAAACTGAAAATGAAAAAGTTTAACATTTTCCTCAACAGAAATTTAAAAAAGAGGATATCAAGGTACATAAGTGTAAAACAGGAACTCTCACATGTTCACTAGATTCAAATTCTGCTGCATGGAAATTAAATATACAACAATACGGTACCAAAAATGTAGGGCCTGCTTTAATAGTTGAGTGTAATAGCAAGCATAATAAAATTCAAACATCTGTCAAAGTGTAGACTACGGTACATTTTAAAGTTTCAACCTTAGCTTATATTCAACCTCCTTGGAATTGTGTATATCTTTTTGATTTTGATTTTATTATCAAACCTTTTGCTTAGCCTGTCTATGAACTTGACTTTTGTACCTTAATTTGATTTATAAATAGACAATCTTTCTCAATGGCACTTTGACTTAGATAATATATCGGCCAACTGGGTTGGAATTCAGCACCAATATTTGCTGATTAATGAAAAGGTTGTATTTTTCCCAATTTATATAGGTCACAGGTCACTCATTGGAACATTGACTTTATTGTGTATCATTTAGTTTTGCAAATTTTAAAACCCCTTGTGGATCACAAACCTCTTATAGTGTTGGTCAAGAAAATACATACTATTGTTGGATCTAACTCATGAATGCGCACTCCCGAGTCTTGAGCACAGACGCACACAAAATAATCTTGAAAATGTACGCACGGGTCAGACAACTTCTGCATATTTTATACACGCTTTCATGTATTAAATCCAACAACAATAGTAGAAAATTTAGACAGAGAAAGATATACACTGAAAACGATGAAAAACGTGTAGCAGATGACCTAGACAATTTCTTTGAACATTTGGTCATTTTAAAGGGCATTGGACAAGTTCAGCATCATCCCCCAACTTTTCACCAAACATTTTGAGATTTTTGCATCATTTTAAGTATTAGTGGTAATGACAGCATGCAAAGTTTCATTGTCAAATTCAAACCTAGACATATCAAAATATTGAGATATTCTCTTATTTTTAATTATCATTGTCGACAACGATAAATACTGCCCTCTATAGTTGAACATCTAGAATTGGCCTTTTAGGAGATCTAATTAAAATTTAACATTTCTTTTGATTTTTCTGCAATCTATGATGTGAAAGGAATGTTTGACAAACAAATCTTTGACTCTTTTTCATTGTATAGCATCAATAAATATGTTTAGAGAATAGCCTCATATCCAAAATCAACAAATAAAATAAAATTACAACTTTTTGACTTTTTTGAAGGTTTTGATCAAAATTTTCCCGATATCTGGTAATTGACTGTTATTTT
>JXSR01S023084.1:7482-28913 GCA_000969725.1 Ophiothrix spiculata
ATTAGATTTCGGGTATTCTACATGCTATAATAGGTATTTGTATTTACATTGTATCTGAACTGAGCAAAAAGTCCCTGTGTTTTAGAAATGGTAATTACATCAAAGGGAATTTTTGGGGTGAAACTTTGGACCAGGCCTTGTTATATTTTGGCAGAAGCAAGATTAACTTTCACAGGAGTGGGGTAAGAACCCCGTCGATATTTTTAGATGGGGTTGGAGGTCTGTTACAAGTGAATGGAGAAAAGACGTTGTTAGCGCGATTTTTATTTTTGTTGCTTACTTGCTTGCTTATTTCGAGTTGTCAGCTCGAACTGTGATGGACCTCCATAGCTTTCTGTCCTCCATGGCCACCTTCAAGTATGGTGCTTCCATTCTTGTGTCTTGCTTGAGGACATCGATTTATGTTAGGGCTGACCTCCCATGTGTTCTCCTTCCATGTTTTGGCATCCAATGGATCAGTTTAGATACTGGTTCTTCTAGGCTTCTGGAACAGTGACCGGCAAATCTTATTCTCTTTTGCCTGATCTTATCTGACAGCATTGGAAGTTTTACATATAGCTACTTGTTGCTGACTCCAATGCACATTTAGAACAGTTCTCAACAGTTCGGTGTACATGCCATCCAAACCTTTTGTGAGCTTGGAAGTCAGAGTCCAGGCCTTGCACCCATATAGTAGAACTGATTCCACTGTCGCAGAGAAAAAGCGTAGCTTAAATGCCTTCGGGAGAGAAGATTTCCAAATCTTTGACAGCTTGTTACATGCTCTCCATACAGAAGCCTTCCTGAACTTGATGTCCTTTTCAGTGCTTCCCACCCAAGCTCCAAGATATTTGAAATTATCTACTTCCTCTTACTCTGTACCATTGGCAGCTTTTAGAGTAATCTTGTTCTTGATGTTGAAGGACACGAACTTGGTTTTGCCAGCATTCATTGTAAGACCTACGTTGGCAATAGATTTATCTACTCTCAACATAACAGTAATTCCTGAGCTTGATTAATCTCCTCTGACAGTAATGCAATGTCATCCGCAAAGTCAAGATCAGTCAATACCTTTGGACCTAATCTTCGACTCTTTCTTCTTTCCAGTTGGAATCCAAGCTCTTCTTCCTTTCCTTCAATAGCTTCTCTCAATGCATAGTCAAGGACAATCACAAACAAGTAGGGTGCAAGTATGTCTCCTTGTAGGACTCCTGCAAGAATTTCAAACATTTTCAGTCTCCCCATCTGGCGAGGTTACTTTTGCCATGGTTTTCTCATACATTTTACCAACAGCATTGACGATCTGCGAGGGGACGCCATAGGCTCTCAGGATTTCTAGCATTTTCCTCTGTGGATCGTATCAAAGGCCTTCCTGAAATCAATGAAGGTGATGATTGCAGGCATGTTGTTACACTTTACACCTTCGATGAACCGTCTTAAAGCAAGGATATGTCCAACTGTGGTCCTTCCAACTCTGAAACCATTTTGGTTTGTTCTTAAGTGTTTGTCAATTGAAGGTCTAATTCTGTTAAGGACAAGTAGATTGAAGGTCTTGGCCACTATTGAACTTAGGCTGATCCCTCTGTAGTTTCCTCCCTCACTGAGATCTCCTGATTTTGGTATAGGTACAATGTTGAGTACAGACCACTGGTCAGGTATATCACCATGTAGAAGCAATCTGTCGCAGAAATCCAGTATGATAGCGTAAAGATTACAACGTTTTAGGACCTCAGGGGGTATATTGTCCTCCCCACAGCTTTTACCCTCAACAAGACTCTCTTTGGCCTCCTCATATTCTTGTTTGTCGAAAGGTCCCTCTTTGATATCTAGGTCCTCTTTGATTGTCTTCACATCATCTGCTTTGTAGTCGATGTCAGGAGGTTTACCTAACAGATATTTGAAGTGGTTATACCAGTTCTCCACACGCTGTTTCTGTGTGTTTCCCTTCAATTGGCCCTTTACATGTGACTTTCTTCCTGAGATGTCATTTATTAGCCTCCAGCTCTCCCCATGACGACAATTCTCATGTGCAGTTTCCACTTCCATGATTTTCTTTGAAAGCTCCTTCTCCATTGCACTGTTGTATGCAAGCTCTAGCTTATGTTTGGTATGCCTTAGGTTGTCTAAGTTGTCATCATTGGTCTCCTTCTGGTAGGAATCATATGCGGCTTTTACCTCATCCCTTGCCAGGGAAACTACTGGATCTCTCGCAATGCACTTCCTGCGTGTTTTCTCTTTAACAGGGATCAATTCCTTAGTCGCCTCTTGGTTCGCTTGGATAAGCTTTCCATATCTTTCAGTGGCTGTGTCCTCCTCCTTCGAGAGAATTTGGAACCTGTTTCTAACCTTGATTGTATACAGATCCTGCATATTCTTGTCACTGGCCAATGCCTTCCAGTCATGCATGTTCCTATTTGTGGTTGCTTTGTTTGCTCGAAGACTCAACCTGATTTTTGATGACACAATCCTGTGGTCTGAGCCCACACTAGAGAATGAGTGTAAGCTTCAGCATTCAGGAGGCTGTTCTTCCACTTTCTTCTCAGGAGAATGTAATCCAGTTGTTATTTCGTCCCACCTGGGCTGATGAAAGTCCATAATTTTCCAGGTTTCTTCTGGAAATGTGTATTGGCTATAATGAGGTTCTTTTCAAAGGCTAGTTCAAGCAGACAGTTCCCATTTCTGTTTGTTGTTTCGTGGAATGAAAAATGTGCATCCTCTGTACCTACTCTAGCATTGTAGTCACCAACTACCATCAAGAAGTTGTGTGCATGGACTGAATCAATGGCTCTCTTCATGTGATCATAGTGGCCTTCTATAATTTCCTTGCTTACAACAATAAGAAAACGTTCATTATATGGTATCACACTGGCCAGAAAATCGCTTGCATGTTTATTCAGAAGAATGCCAACACCACCGACAGCAGATCCTATTGAGTTCCTGGATGCAGATGAAGTTATCAAAGTCTTCCCCAGTACACGGTCGTATCTTACTGGTTCATCATGTACAATGCCATGTTCCTGTATGCCAAGTATCTCGATATGATATGTGTCCATGTTGATTGCCAGCTCCTCTCTACATCTTTGCTCTCTTATACAGTTCTTACATTCATGGTAGAGACTATAATTGTTTTCTTACAACTAAGTACTTTTCTCCTTACACCAGCACCATAATCAGGCTTGTCCCGTCCACATGGCTTTAGAGGCAAGTCGTCATGTGACTTATGTAAATCGGTGTCAGCTTCAGGAGATATATTAGTAGGGACTTTAACCCTAGTGTTGTTTAAGCTTTCCGTCATAGTTTTTCATTTGCTATTAATGACTGTGATCGCAAGTTCTACAGCATGGTTTTGTTCTTATCCATTGTTATGAGTTTCCTTCTCATTTTCTTATTTTTGTACAAGCTTACAATATAATTAGGAGGCAAATGATGTTGTTGTTACCATATGTATTATTTCCTGATCATCATGTTTATTATTTATGATACCAGGCATTATCGTTTGGTCGATTTTAATGCAAATTGGCTATTTTAGCGGTCATTTAAGCGGCCATATTGAATTCGATATATGCATATGATATAGTTAAGAATCACACATATTTGTTATTGCTCCAAAACAAATTTTCTAATAATAATTTTGAACAGAAAGTGTTTTACAAGATACAATGTACTTTTAGGCCATTATAATGAAAATATAGTATTTTGGCGTGAATTTTTACGGCCATATATGATATCTCGCTTTAGGCCATTTTTCATTTGCAGGAACATCCGATTGTGTTTTAGGGTCATATAAGGAACCTTAAAAGGTTGGTTTGGTTGACTCTTGGGTGCAGAGATAGCGGTCCTGGCTCCCCGCCGATGTCGTAGGATTACAAGCACGTTTAGTCAGTAAATATATGTCAATAAATAAGTCAGGACATGCGACGAGAGCATCGTTAATGCTCCTGAAGCGTGTGTATCTTATTGGCTGTGTTATAGGCCTGTAATTTGTTTACATTTTATAATAATATTAGTACAACGAAATCCACCAAACATTTATCACACTGATGGGGATTTCATTTGTTACATAATTAATTACATCGGGAAATACCTTTTTTACACTGAAGTTTCCTATTTGTTACTAAATCACTCAACTTGTCTTACTTTATATTAATTACGTCATTCAACATAAGTTGTGAAGAAGTTTCTGAAAAAACTTTTGGATCAGGTGGTTAAATGTAGGTGATTTGTTTGCTATAATTCAAGATATTCTGAAGTTTGACTTATTTCATAAAAAGGAATATCTCACTTATATGAATAAAAGTGAGTTGCACATTATTATATGGGCGATTGAAGAAAAGAATTGATATAACCCGTAAGTTTAACCCTAACTACACTGAGCGGACGCCTTATGGGAAGCATTTAGGTATAATTCTAATGGATTTTGGGTAAGGTTTGTATCATTTTCTCAATCTGTGTGGGTATAGTATGTTTTGAAATACAAATTCATACCAGAATTAACTCCTAGCAATGATTTGGAGGAAAGAATAACCTTAAAAACAAAGTGACAAAATCTTCCGAATTCGGCACGTTTGGTTACTTTTTGTTAAACATTTTTATAACACACACATTGTTCAATATTTACAGTTGAAAATGTTTTGAATATATGGATATTAGCAACAATTTTCATATTAACACCAAACAGGAAAATGCAAAAGTAGTACTGTTTCAGACCAATTTGCAAAATTGTATTTTTTGCTTGTTTTTTCATATAAAGGTTGCAGAATTCGGCAACTTTTACCAATTTTTTGGTCAATGAACAATGATAAAACGCCACGCCACTTCTATAATAGCCAATTTTAATTGTAAAAAACACTTTTCAGTTTTGGTAGATATATATGTGGTATTTTCTGTTGATTTTCAACTTATTTTATTCTTTATTAGGGTTAACTACGTAGTTCTTTTTAAATATTTGTTCAGGTTTTTGTTCAAGAATCAACTGAAAGAGATCCCATCGCTGACGTCATTGCCATCTCTAAGACATTTGTGAGTAGTTTTAATGATATTAAGTACATTAATATTATTGCTTTACTCATTGCAAATCAGGGAAGGATATAGGTAATAGAGGCGTAAACCTCGCCTTATGCACATACCTCCATTGTGATCTACCAATGTAAATAATAGTCCAAATTCATTTCATCAAAACGGTACGGGTATTGTTCTCCCCTATCCAACAGTACCAAAATCACAAATATTAGCCAAGTGAATGTAATTATGATGTTAAAAAGTACTTCTGAATCAGAAAATCACAAATAGTGGCAAAAAAGGCCACAAAATCAAAATTTGCTATAAAAATTCTAAACATTCGATTTCCATTAAAATATATTCTCGTTTTAAATATTTTTGATACTCAAAAATATATTCTCGTTTTAAATATTTTTGATACTCAAAAATATATTCTCGTTTTAAATATTTTTGATACTCAAACAAATCAATGATAATTGTGATGGCTCACTCCGAAAGGGGGACTTTGAAGATGATATCAATTTTGATTTTATCATTTCATCTGTTACAACATTTACTTGTTTAAATTGATCAGGGCGATCAAATTTTACAGCAGTAAATATACTGGAAATTCTTATTATTTTCTTTATTTTTGCTGCCTATTTTCATCAGTTTCTCGAAAAGTGTTCTGTCGCAAAGCCCTCCCTAATCGAACCATTACGGTCTACCCTCCCCTGTGTCTATTGATACCCTACTTCTTTGTCATCAAAATGTCCTCCAAGGATGTGAAAGTGATTACTACGTTTGGTCAGTTGCTTTTGCGTATTTATGCAAACGGGACAAAATCGAAGGAGTGCAACAATAACCACCCCCCTAAACACACATACACACCCCTTCGGGCAGATTAGATTTAAATACGCTTTTGGTCTAATCGATGCTATTTGGGCATTACTAAGGACAGTGGCGGCGACAGGGATTGCTATTTTTTTTATCAACATTCTTTTTTTTGAGCAAAAACGGTCAGGGGGGATGATATTGTGTAATGCGCGTGTAGCGCGCGAAAAAAAAAACCCTGTCAAATCGGGTTATTTCAGCTGCAAATTGTTGAAAAATCTTGAAATGTGCTCAAACAATGCAAATTTTTACAGATAATTGACATTATATATTAAAATTCGCGTAAAGCGTGTAATTTTGGGGTAGGGGGACATGCCCCCCCCCCCCTTCCGCCACCTATGATTAAGGATCTTTAACTCACCATCGTTTATGTTGTCTTTATATTCTATACAGGTATATTTATGACAATGACATATCTAGCATAAATGGTACATCACTTTCGAAACCTGGAAAAACAATCAAATCATTGTAAGTAGTGTTGTGACAATAACTGGTTTTGTTTATCTTAAGGCCAAAAAAAAAATTGTTTGGTTGCCCTCCACCGACCGACCCTGTTTTTCAGCCCGACCCAAACTTTTTTTTATTGAAAAATATTTTTTTTTTCTAAAAAATATGCAGAAAACTACACAAAAAATGTTACATTTGTGCTTTTTTCAATATTCAACCCTCAAAATGTTTAGGATGTCCCAAATCACTACAAGAAGTCTTTGATTGTTTTGATTTGGATGTCGCGGGGGAAGTTGTGAAGGCTGTAGCGGCCGATCGACCTAACAATCCGTTGAAAAGTATTGAAAAAAAAATTAAAAAAAAACAAACAATCCCGACCGACCGACCCTCTCTGAAAAAAAGCTGTGGAGGGCAACCAAAGAATTTTTTTTTTTTGGCCTAAGGGGGTTTATTTTTGGTGACCGTATAGTATCTTATAGTATTGCTAAATATTAGTCGGCGTTGAGATAAAATTACTTGTGATCAGATCAATTTTGTTTTAACCCAAGTGCTATAAAATACATTATAGATGCAAATATTGAGATTTTGATGGGCAAGTTAGTTGCATTTTCGTTGCATGATAAACTATTATTATACTAATTTGATAATAACTATTGCTACCGAAATTTAATGCTGAAAAAACGAATTTGTTTGAAATATGTTGTCATAAGAAGAGTTTAAATAATAATGCCACACGTCTTTTCCGAAAAACATCCTTATTTGTTCTTATCTGTCTCAATATATGTCTATATGTATCTGTCTGTTTATATGTTTGTTTGTTTGCTTGTTAGTCTGTCTTTTCTTATCTAATGTATAGGCTAATTCTCCGATAAAGCGTGCAACTTTGTCATTTTCGTGTCGCTGACAGATATGTATCTTGTTTAAGTGTGTTAAGCCTATTATAGATGATCTTAGTTGTTTGGTTTGTAGACAAGAGTCACGTTAAAAAATGCAACAAAAGGTTTTTTAACTGATAAGTAGTATTTGGTCTCATTAACAATGTATCAAAAATATTTAAAAAACGGACTTCAGGAAGTTGGTATTTTTCAAGATGGCCGCCAAAATGGCCGCCAAATTCTACTGAGGGGCTAGATGTCTAAAATGTGAAATTTCGGTGTCTATACCTAGGTTTTAGTGGTCTTTAAAGTCAATGAGACTTTATGAGACTTTATGAGGATTATCGCCAGGTCAAACAGTATCCACAAAATCCAATATGGTTGCAAAAATCTAAAAGTGGCTATTAGTTGGTTATAATTGTTTTAAATTTGCAATTTTGGTGCTTATGTCCAGATTTTGTTGTGGTCATTAAATTAAATGAGGCTGGACGAATTATAATTGAGTCAAAAACAAACATTCAGTACAAAATGGCGCAAAAAATAAGGTTCAAAATGGCTGCCAAATTGCCAAAATTTGTTTCTCAAAATGGAGTAAATTAAAAATAGCATTAAATAATAAACAGTTTAAAGAAAATTAACGAATCATTACTTTACATGTAAGAGACACATTTCTATTAAAAGTGTGTTCTTGACATATTTAAAATCCAAAATGGTGCTAATTATAAGGTTCAAAATTGCCGCCAAAAATATTTTTGTCAAGAAATTGGCAAAAGAGATACTAAATTGGTATTAAAACATTTTATATTATAAATCACAAATGAAAAATTGATGAGGAAGGTGATAACAGGGCATTCTTTTAAAGTTGCATTGTTAATTGGTAAGATAAGATATTTTTACCAATAAAAAGGGTTACGAGTGATTAAAATTTACAAGACTAGGCTGAGCAGGCTCGACCCGTTATCCTCGAGTTAAAAACAAAATGTCAATTTAAACTGGCACCATTCCCATGGTCAAAATGCATATTCTTTCTTAAAACTTACCATTTAAATGACATTAAAGCATCCAAACATTAAAAAATAAGTAAATAAGCAATAATGATAAAAACAAATTTTTAGGGTAACAACAGACTCCTTTCTGCTAGAATTTCGTCGTTAATATATGTCAAATCAAGATTGGCCCCAATACTAAAGTTCAAAATGATCATCAAATAATTCTTCATCCCAAAAAATTGCTAAAGGTGGCCATAGATAAGCATTAAAGGGTTAGGATAATTATAATAATCACTTAACCCTCGTCCACCTAACTACTACGTCGTCACCTAAGGGTGGGGGTGGTTCCCCCCCCCCCCCCCCCACAACCCCTGTGAAAATGAAATTGACGCGCCAAAAGTGCGGTTGTTCTATACCATAGTATAGGGTAGTGTCTCTTCAATCTATTGAAATACTAAAATCATGAAAATTGGTCAAGACGTAACGTAATTATGACGTCATAAAGTAGTTTAGATGGAAAAATTAGGGCGAAAATTGAAAAAAATCAAAAATTCGCTTTAAAAGTTCTAAATATCAGATTTTCATCGGGTTTTGACTAATGAAATGGTAGTTCTAACATGTTCTGTAAGTTTAAGCTTAGCATGCAGATATTTTTCAAAATGGTGACTTTTATATGGGGGGGGGGGGGGACCACAGATTTAGATTCAGATATATTTTATTTGCAATGTATCGCGGCTAAAAAGCCGAATTGAACATTTAAAAAAAATACATGAAATACTACGAGGGTCATTCAAAAAGTTCTACCTGTTGTATCATAACTTTTGTTCTAAAAACGGTAGCTACTTGAAAATTGGCAAAAATATAGTTAACAATGTCACCTACAAATGGTGCAACAATCACATCAACATCTTTCCTAGATTTTTGTAGGTGACTTGAAGACGACAGTGAGTTTCGGTACACCGGAAATGGTCAAATTTATGCAACATTTTTAAAAGTGGCTCAAGAACAGTGAATTCAAAAGGCCATAATGTAGCCATGTAGTATTGCTATACTGTAAAAATTTATAAAACATAAGAATGAACATTCAATTATGCGGGATGATTAAAAAAGCTGACATAAACGGAAATTAATGGTAATTCATAGCATAACAATATTAGGAAAAAATAACCCCTGTCGCAATAAATTTAAAATCACCAAAGACACAGATTACGAAGAAATTGACCTTAATAAAACAAGATGGAAAATCGTAGCATTATGAAGCTTTTTTTTTAAAATAAACTTTATGGTAAATCCCAAGCGGAACCGAATGAATTTTTTTGACTGAAAAATGTTGTATAGTAGCGTTAACTGTTGCTTTTTTACATAAAACCGCATTTGGAAATGTCACGCTACAGAGAAATACACTATGCTGATATTCGTAACCTGGGAGGGTACAACACATCCTTTCAAATATTGGGATTCTGGGTAATTTCTATCAGCAACAAGTGTACTTTATCAAGGAAAAATGACTTATTGGACTGTTAGGTACACTTTCGTTTCAAATTTGTTCTGAAACTTTCAAACATTTTTGGTATACATATGGTTGTTCATACATAAGCTGTGCACATAATTTCGGGTGTAAAGGCATTTCACCGTTTCCGATTTTAAACCGAAACTTACTGTGGTTATCAGGTTACCTACAGAAATCTAGGAAAGATATTGATATGATAGTTGCACCTTGTGTAGGGGACATTCTAAGCTATATTTATGTCAATTTCCAAGCAACTATCTTTAATAAAATGAAAGTTATGATACAACAGGTAGAACTTTTTGAATGACCCTCGTATATATACAAATTCAAGGGAAACAAGAAAAAAAAACATCATTGAAGGCAGTGCAGAAGCAGCAGACAAAACGTTCTTATTAAGCAAATTAATGAAGTAGGGGATAATGTATCCGTCCGCGCAAAGTATCGGGAGAACTGTTCATCATTCCTTAGACTTCTGCTACGGCAATCCTTTCTTCTGGGAGGAAGGAGACCACTGGTACGCACACTATTAGGCACCCCCACCCTACCCACGGACTTTGACGGCTTACCCTACCCCCATCTTAGGTGGCACCCCGACTTTGCAAAATGACGGCAAAGGATGTAAAAACAATTACTTAAATACCCGGGGTCCCTTTTTTTTGCGTTTTGGAGCAATCGGCGACGATCCGTTAGGGGTTGGTAGTTAGAACTCCCCCCCCCCCCTTAGGTGGACGAGGGTTAAAATGACTTTAAAGGTCATTTCAAACCCATTTCTTTCAATAATTGCATTGTTAACATATTTCAAATTAAAAATGGCGCCCCAAAATGGTCGCACAATACATTCTATCATTCAAAAATGGACTGCAGGGGCATAAAATAAATTTAATAGAATATTCAAGATAATCAGTTGGTAATTGATTTACGATTATAACATATATATTTGTCCTCTAAGATTATCTTTAACATGTTTTAAATCTTCCTAGTGCCAAAAATTAAGATCAAAATTGCTGCCAAAGTATAATTTTCCTTAATAAAATGGAATACAGCCACATTAAATCACTGAATTTTGGCATCAAGGGCTTAAAACAGAATTTTTGCAATAGTAATTCAAATTCAAGAGTGCACCCAAAATGAAGGCCCCAAATTATAGCTTTGGGTATTTTAGTGAGCATATTAGGCCTAATATGCATGTTACCAACATAATGAAGGTGGAAATGTTTTGTAAATAAAATATACAAACCTCAAAAGCAATTTACATTTGATAACTTACTTTTGATTTTGATGATTTTATAATTATATTCAAGTTCTGTTGTCATTGTAGTTTAATGCACTTTAATCCATTTATAAGTGAAAAACTATACTTATGTAGCTATTTTGAACTCAATTCGAATCTGCAACATATTGAAGATTTACATTCTGGTCAAATGTTTCTGTTGCAGTCCAAAACCTTTTTCAATTAAGTATTTTTGAAGATTACATATTTAACCCTAGTTCAACGAAGGGAGGGGGGGGGGTGTATCAACCCCCCTACCGAATTTTTTTCTGTCGACTTGGTGTACCTCTTAGTTAATCCTTTCCACTTATTCTAGCGTAAAAAAATCGATCCTACCATCTTCAGGGGGGATCCAGTGTCTGCTCAAGGTTCTGAGGTGGGGGGGGGGGGGTTGGTTGGTGTAACTCCGTGATTCTAAAATGTACAATTTTAGTCATTTATATAGCAGATATCTATTTCAAATTTGGCATTTAGGTAAAACTAGTAATTTTCAACAATATTTAGCAAAAAACCGCATGAAAATCGGATATTCCTGTGATTTTTTAGTAAAAAATCGATTTTTGCCTATATTTTCCGTATAAATGCTGATTTTTTCACATTTTGGTAATTATGACGTCACAGTGACGTCATACATTTACGGATGACCTTGATTTTGGTATCAATGGAAAGAGGGGACTGATACCATTCTTAATTGATAAAAATCATTTTATCAGCCAATTTTGACATCATTTATAGGCGCCATTTTGGATTTTAAACTGGTTAAAAATGCAATTTGTATCTGTTAATACTGGCAAAACAATTTCTATTGAATGTTGGAATATAATGTTGTCAGCAGAGAGAAGTGGACATGTGGAATCGACTCACTGACAGTGCCACCAAAGCACCTACACTTCTCTACTTCAAAAAGAATTTAGTAAATTGAGTTATTAATGGCTACCTAAACCCCTCGTAAAACCCAGCCACCCTTATTCTACAAGAAGACAAATGTGACATTGAAGGTAATTTCAAAGGTAATTTAAAATTGACTTAATGCCACTCTTGCCAATTTGTGAGTGATAAAAAATAATTGAGCCCATTTTGGATCTTATATGGGGGCCATTTCGAATTTGAGAAATATAAACAATGAACTTTGAAGGAGAATTTTGTCTGATATTTTACCTTTCAAAGCCATTTTTCATCAATAATCTTGAATAATCAATGTTTTTTTAATACTAGTTTTATTCTGCTCTTAGCAATTTTTAGTGATACCAAATTATCTTGATGGCCATTTGGACCCAATTTTGGTGCCATTATGGATTTGACACATATAGACCAGGCTCTTATCACCAGAAAAAGTTGAAATTCTCATGTGGTTTTTCTGAATCAGTTTTTGATGAGGAATCAGACAATTTTGGGTAAACGGGCCGTATCCTGAGTACTTTTGCGTGAGGGCGTTATTTTCAAAATGTCCGCCAAAATACCATATTTCCATTATAATGGCTTAAAATTAACTTGTAAAACAAATGTTGTCCAAAGTTATTATTTGGAAATGGCTTCTAGAGCTATAACAAATACATTTTGCCCAAAATTATATCATATCAAGTTATATCAAAATGGCCGCCAAAACGGCCAAAATAGCTAATTTTATTACAATTAACCAAAACGGGCATTAAAATGCTAAATCATGTAAACAATCAACAGAAATTAAAATTTAGGGTTACAACAAGATCGCTTGTGACCTAATTATGCTTTTAACATGTTTAAAATCAAAAATGGCATCCGAAACAAGATCCAAAATGGCCGCCAAAATACATTTCTATGCATTGAAATAATTTAAAGTTACTTTGAAACAGTATGAAAAACAACAAATGCTCAAAATAATCGATGACAAATGGCTCCTATGGTTACAAAAGATACATTTGTTTTGAAATTAGACTGTTATCATGTTGAGAATTCAAAATGGCTTCTGAAATTGGCTAAAGTAACTTGAAAACACCATCAAAACGTCAATTATTCAAATAAATCAATGGAAAATGACTTGCATATGATTACAACATACACATTTATCTCCAAATCAGAGTGTTTACATGTTAAAAATTCAAAATAGCATCTGAAATGAGATCCAAAATGGCGGCCAAAATACATTTTTTGTTTATAAATCGGCTAAAGTGACTTGAAAAACATCAATGAATCGAAATACTCAATGGAAAATAGCTTGTATGATTATAACAGACCCATTTCTACGCAAGTGTTAAGTGTTAAAATGTTAAATATTCCTAATGGCAACTGAAATGAGATCCAAAATGGTCGCCAAAATACATTTTTATGCTTAGAAATTGGCTAAAGTGACTTTAAAGTACCATCAATTATCAACTGTTCAAAATAATTAATGAAAAAACACTTATGATTACAACAGACACATTTCTCCCCAAATTAGAGTGTTTACATCATTAAAAGCCCTAAATGGTGCCCTTACTGAGATCCAAAATGGCTGCCAAAATACACTTCTATGTATAAACATTTGTTAAAATGACTTTCAAAAGCATCCAAAACACTATTTATTCAATGGAAAACAGCTTGTTGATTACAACAGACATTTTTACGAATGTTAACAATATTTTTGGAGGAACAGGCATCTGTTGTAATCCTCAAAGCTATTTTTCACTATTTTGGTGTTTTTGATGATGTTTGAAATTCAAATTTAAGCCATTTTTATATATAGAAAATGTATTTTGGTGGCCATGTTAGATCTCAGAATCGATGTCATTCTGGATTTTCAACATGTTAACAATGTTATTTTGGAAGAAATTTGTCTATTGTAATCCCCGAAGCTGTTTTCCATTGATTATTTTGAATAAATAGTGTTTTTGATGCTGTTTGAAAGTCATTTTAACCCACTTTTATGCATAGAAGTGTATTTTGGCAGCCATTTCGGATCTCAGTATGGGCACCATTCTATTTATTCAAAATAATCAATAGAATAAAGCTTTAAGGATTACAATAGACAGTTTTTTGATGCTGTTTGAAAGTTGTTTGAACCCATTTTTTACGCACAGAAGTATATTTTGACAGTCATTTTGGATCTCAGTATGGGCACCATCTGGGATTTTAAGCATGTTAACGCTCTAATTTGGGGGAGAAATGTTCCTGTTGTAATCATACAAGTCATGTTCTGTTTATTATTTTGAATAATTGATGTTTTGATGGTGTTTTCAAATCACTTTAGCCAATTTCTATGCATAAAAATGCATTTTGGCGTCCATTTTGGATCTGATTTCAGGTGTCATTTTCAGTTTTTAACAAGTTACCACTATAATTTGAGGACAAAGGTGTCTGTTGTAATCACATAAGTCATTTTCAATTGATTATTTTGAATAATTGATGTTTTTGATGGTGTTTTCAAGTTGTATTAGCCAATTTATAAGCATAAAAATGTATTTTGGCAGCCATTTTGGATCTCATTGCAGGTGCCATCTTGAATATTATAATATATTTAACATTCAAATTTAAAGCGAAATGTTTTTGTTGTAATCACACAAGCCATTTTCCATTGATTATTTTGAATAATTGATGTTTTTGATGGTGTTTTCAAGTCACTTATATCAATTTATAGGCAAAAAATATATTTTGACAGCCATTTTGGATCTAATTTCAAGTGCCATTTTGAATTTTTAACATATTAACGTTCTAATTTCAAAATAAATGTATCTTTTGTAATCATAAGTGATATTTGCCATTGATCATTTTTAGCATTTCTTGTTTTTTAAATCTGTTTCAAAGTTACTTTAACCAATTTTAACGCATAAAAAGAATTTTGGCGGCTATTTTGGATCTCGGATTGGGTGCCATTTTGGATTTGAATCATGTCAAAAGCATAATTAAGTCAAAAATGATCTTGTTGTAATCCTACATGTTAATTTTTGTTGGTTGTTTACATTATTGCACATTTTAATGGCTGTTTTGGTTAATTTAATGAAAATAAGCTATTTCGGCAGCCATTTTGGCGGCCATTTTGAATTCAAAACAGGCATATGATATAATTTTGGGTCAAATGTATTTGTTATAGCTCTAGAAGCCATTTCCAAATAATAACTTTGGACAACTTTGTTTTACAAGTCAATTTTAAGCCATTTTAATGGAAATATGGTATTTTGGCGACCATTTTGAAAATAGCGCACTCACGCAAAAGTTCTCAGGATACGGCCCGTTTACCCAAAATGTTCTGATTCCTCATCAAAAACTGATTCAGAAAAATCGCATGAGAACTTTTACTTTTCCTGGTGATACCTCCCTTAATTAGAGCCTGGTCTAATATAGAGAATACAATTTAAGCAGAAATGGGGCTTTTATTACCTTAAAGGTAATTTAACAGTAATAATCACATTGATTTTCTTAAATATTTGATATTTTAATGTCATTTTAGTGCCATTTTAACCAATTTTGAGACACATAAATGCAATTTGGCGGCTATTTTGGACCTTATTATTGGTGACATTTTGGATTTGATGTCTTGTTTTTGACTCAAGCCTTTTGGCCATATTCACAAAAGTTATTCCAGGAATAACTTTATTCCTGGTTTTCGCATTCTTGGATTAGAGATCCACAGTCCTGAATTAAGTTGAGTTTTACAAAGCCTGGAATAATTAATTCGTTGAGTAACTTTGTTCTTCATTTGCGAATACCAAATGAGTATATCAATGGAATGAAAATAAAGTTATTCCTGGATTAATGTTATTCCTCTTTTGTGAATACGGATCAATATGATTAGGCTCATTGAATTTATTTACGACAGAAACCTAGACTTACACACCATAATTGCCAATTTAAGCTTAATAATAAATTATTTTAACACTACCAGCAACTTATATTAAAAGTGTGAAATCAAAATATTGAACGGTTGTGGAGTTCCGTGATCTAGATTTCTGATAACATGTTGGGAAATCAGGAAAATACTGCTTATTAAGTCATTAATACGCATTTATGATAATTAGCTCAACACGTGCGATCTGGACTCAAACAAACGATTATGTCCACTGATCATACGTATTAACAGCATAGGCATACGTAAACATACAAATCAGACTGTTTTTTTCTCTATTGGAAAGCAAAAATAACGGCAGGGGTCCCGTCCTGGCTTTCAATCACAACCTTCGGCATAACAGGTCTGTATGATTTCCCTTATTTTTGCTTTAGACGAATGTTATGGTATGAAATAGGCAAAATTGTCCACTCCGTGTGCTTGGGTCGAAAATGCACGTGTTGGGTGATTTACATACATTATGACGTCACTACTTCCCCGGCTTGTAGAATGTGAACGTGATTTTACCTGATGGTGTTTAAGATGCAAACAGTGAACCTATAACTCGATTGGTTAAATGTTATAGTCTTTTGTTTTCAACCAGTAGTACTACCAGTGTTACATGAAACGCTATAATCAGGTTCGGATCTAATTTGTTACTTGATTTAAATTTCAATACATTCAATAAACCTTTTCAAAATCCACTCAGAAATCTCCGGAACGTCGATCACATGGCCGTTTTATCAACCAATCACGTATGAGCTCATTAGCATATATGATTTTGTAAACAATATTTTCGGAAAATTGTGTCGCATTTTCAGTTCAATAAACGTAAACAATAATTAAATTCAGACACATACATGGTTAGAGGCATCAATTCTGAACAACTTTTGGCCGGGGGCACCATATGCTCACTCACAGAAAGTGTGAAATTTGCATTTGAAATCGTCTGATTAAGCTTCACTGAAACTTCAGTAAAAGTGACTCAGTAGTGCTAACCTTACTTACAAGTTCGAATTCGTACGCAACCAGTTAACGAGAACGCGAACTTTACTTTCTGACTATTGTGTTGAAGAGTCACTTTTTCAGTCGGCAATTGCCGGAAAGTGTAAAATCAGGTTCGGAAATTGCTTTTTGAAAAGGTCTATTCGCGCACTTCATGATAAGGACTGCATGATAATTGTTGATATGTCAAACTTGAATCAAGTATTTCCAATTCTTTATCTCGTCTCACTTCCCTACCCAGAACGTTATTTTAGAAAACAGGCTCTAAAAATAACGGTCAAGGTAACGAACTTTAAACAAAAGAAACGCAATGGATAATTTATGAATAGATAAGGGCTATACGTGTATATATGGATAAAGCCCTTGTTTCGTGGACGATTTGACAATTAAATGTGTTAAAATATCAAAATTAATATGACTTGTTGTTTTTGAAAATGCGAGACATGTAAGTGAAGAAAACTTGTTTTAAAATTAAGTGTGTTTACTTTAAATGTATGTAACGCCATTTTCTTTTTCACTGACTTGAAGGGCAACTTTTTTCAGATATTAAGGTGTTATTTTATACGTGACTCCTCCGTTTGATTGTTTCATTAAACTGGTTCAGGGAATAACGGAATAATGTAGGAACTCTTATCTGTTGAAAAAAAAAATCTTTAATACAAAGTAGTCATAATTATGGGTACATTTTACCAAGAGCTAAGTAAGACAAAAAAAAAACACACTCGAAGGCTGAGATTGCCAATGGGTTTCGAGGATTTAATGGAAGTGTAATTTTTTTGTAATATACGTAATTCCATTACTGATACTCATTTGAAGTGTTTGAAATTATCAGGCGGGGACGGTCTCAATTTAGTAGAACCTAGTAAATTTAGGCACTAGGGATTTCTAAACCGCAAACTTAGGATGCACTTACGTGTCTTTCTATTGGTGCATTAATATTGAAAATGTTACACAAATTATATTTCCCAACTTTAGATATATATTTTTACCGTTATTCAAACAATAACAAAAGTGCTCCTATAGTGATACACTTTATTGTATTATTCTAAATCAGCTGGGGTTCACGCGTGAACCCCATTCGTAGCTGAGTAGCTTTAAGTTTATTCGATGCATTATTTTAACATACTGAAATTTACACGAGCGACTCTGCGGAAGGTAACTTGATCAAATATACTAGTAAAGAGGCATGGCCATCGTCGTCTGGAAATGATTAGATTTTGGCAAAAAGGCGTCAACTTTTTCATTGTAGTCTGTTGACGCCATTTTGAACTTGATTTTTGACGTGAAATCATTATTATACAAATATTGAATGTCTGAGAGTGCAATAGTACAAAATATATCATGAAGTCAAATGTGGACTTTTCTATTCCACGAGGAGTAGCCGGGTGAAATGGAACAGTCCAAATTTGACCGAATGATATATTTTGTACTGTTGCACGTGAAAAGGCATTCGATATTTGTTTTATATTATGATATCACACAGGTTTGTTTCATGCCGTGCAATAGTATACAAACTATTGCACGGTTCAAATCACTGTAATCATGATATAATAAAGGTTTATGTATAAACTAGAGACTTTATTCCATAATTATATACACCAAAATTGGGACGATCGGTCATGTGTAAGTAGGCAAAAACATGACATTCAACCAAGCGAAACGAAAAAAAAACCCGTGAACTATAATTGTAAAAGCTTACTCATCGAGTGTAAAATGTAAGTTGGTAAGTATGCAGTGTTGCCCATTAATGTACGATTTAGAAAAGAATCAAACAGATACGTTATGACAGATACGTTATCTTGAAGAATAGGGAATACAATGGTTAACAAAAATCAAGTATTTTTAAAAATCTCCCATTCACTGTTTTTTCTTCAGAAACCATTAGAGTTTATAATTTTGTATGTTTTTCAGGAGTTATTAGTAGTTAAAATTTTAGAATTTCTGAGACCAAAGGTGCACACTTTATCGGAGAATGAGCCTATGGTGTATATTGTGATTGAGCATATCAATAGGTTGGCGTATTTTAATTAGTGTAATAATCCGTCGTTTTATTTATATTAGGAAGGTTCCGATTTTATTACAGATAAATAAATGGTCGACAGATCAGCGCGTCCTTAGTGTATATACTTGCATTAATCAGGTGATATACTGTTTTATCATGTAGAGGACAGTAATCCAGTAATTTTATTGGTTAAGAGCCACTAGAGGTTATCCGTATTTTGGATTAGCGGCAATCTTTGCGGGAATGCTATACAATATTCAGACCATTCAGGAGAGCAGCACCAGGAACGTCATGCACGTTAGCATATTAACTGCTTCAAAATAGCTCGCCAGATTCAGGGTCATTGATTGAATAAAGGTTACTAAGGGAATGACCTCTTTTGTTTGCGATCACGCATAAGTGAAGTGGATACTCTCTATTAATATTTGCCTGTATTTCCTGAATCAAACAGGTGATTCGGAATCCGTATTACCCTTTTAACAAAACGTTTTATACAAGGGCTATATATCCTGCAGTGTGTATTAATAGCAACACACTGCGCAAGTGTCCAGTAATATCTGTGTAAGAGATGGCAACTCACATTGATATCAGGGTGCTGCATAGACCTAGTGGGGAATTCAATGATCACTGTGATTCAAAATGGAAGTGGCACACAGGGTCAAGATAATATTGTTCCATACTAAAGAAGAATTTCTTTAATATGAAGATTAAAGCTACAAAGACATCAGATAAAATTAAGCTTTCCCATTTGACCGAGTATTGACCAACCATGTTTGTATACTGATGAGCCTAGACTTAAGCTAAGCCTGAATTTCATTAAGCTTAATGAACTGCACCTATGTTAACTGAGATAGGTGCTGTCAAGTTTAACATTTTTGTATTTTGCTAAATGGATTTTCAGAATTTCATTTTGAGGCCTTCTATTTTGATTTTGCTGCCTTGAATTTTTATGCAAATTATGGGATTTTAAAAGAGCAAATGTTCATTTTGCTTAAAAAGACTGACGTCCTTAGAAGTGCATCATGCAGTTTCAATTATGATAAATTTGTTATCCCTTGTTTTGTTTTTCTACGTAATACGGATGATATCTATGGTTTGGTGATGTATCACATTCGGCCTGCGGCCTCTTGTGATAGATACAACACCAAACCATAGATATCTTACCGTATTACGTAAATAAACCAGGGAATAACTAATAGTATTTCGGTGCATTATGCAATGATGTATCGCACTAGTAACACTGGTACGGATATGTCAAGTACGGTTTTGTGGTACATAATGTGCATAAAGCATGAGTGTGTGGCTGGGAAATGCGAAAAGTGGTTACTATGGTCACAATGCTTCGTACGAACAGTTACGAACAGTGTTTAGGCCGTCTAGAAGGATCACGCGACGCCCTCGCTAGTCGCTTTGCTCACTGATTCTTTTAAACGGAATAAACACTGTTCGAAACTGTTCTTACGAAGTATTGCGACCATAGTGTTAACCAAATTTTATTAAATGCATTCCTTCTGTCATGAACCATATTGTTGTGTATGACACAAAATGAGATGGTTGTACTTTATAAATTGATTTCAGATATATACACTACAACCAGATCAATTCTATATCTGATGACGCTTTCTCTGGTCTTGTGAACGATGCAGACATGTAAGAAATATGAGCACCATCAACATGAAGTATATCGTCACCCTAATAGAATTATTGCCGAACTGATATTTTCTAGTTTTGAGAAAATCAAGAAAAACAATCTGGTTTTGTTAGTTTATTGATTTCATTGATCATGTCTTGGGGAAAGACTTATGACACAAAGCAATTATCATGGCCATGTTGACATGTGATTATAAGTATTACGTAACCACCAAACACCACTTTTGCAATGGTATAATGTTAGTTAGGCCAAAATATGTGTTAGATAGGCAATTATATTATATGCCAAGTTGTAAGGTAGGCAATTTTAAAAGGACCGTGAGTTAGGCAGGAATAAGCAATGGCAATTGTAACCGAACGTTAATAAAATCTGATTCTTGATGGAAATTGAAACCAGTCGAAACATTACATGTCCAAAAATAAATATTTACAGTTAGACACACTTTTACGAGGGGATGGGAGAGGTTACTCAAGTTTTGTTTTGTAGGGGTGTGGCGGTGAGCTAGGGGAAGGGGCAGTCAAGGATAATGTTGCAGGCATAGCGTTACCAAGCAAAAGGTGAATTAGGGTTGTGTTTGATGATTGAAGGTTGAATCAGGTAACACCATTTGGGGTATGAAAAGGGAGAAAAATTGTATATATTGGCTTCAGAAAAATATCATCCCTTACGGGTTGTTATGAAAAACTGTGTTCAGGTTCCGGGGGGGGGTGTGCTCAGAATTTTGTCTATTGTGTTAATACGTGTGATCTTTGTATATATTGGCTTCAGAAAAATATCATCCCTTACGGGTTGTTATGAAAAACTGTGTTCAGGTTCCGGGGGGGGGTGTGCTCAGAATTTTGTCTATTGTGTTAATACGTGTGATCTTTGGAAACATGCACTCTGGACTTGAGAAAAATATCATCCCTTACGGGTTGTTATGAAAAACTGTGTTCAGGTTCCGGGGGGGGGGGGGGGGCACTCAGAATTTTGTCCATTGTGTTAATACGTGTGATCTTTGGAAACATGCACTCTGGACTTGATCATTTGTTTGGAACCAGATCGGGCTTAGAACT